>ML788178.1:171561-215283 GCA_009831015.1 Picea engelmannii | reverse complement strand
ATGCAGTATGCTTTGTACCATGTTCATATCCATACAACCAATATTTTGTGTGGAGCACGCTCTACAAGTTCGCTCTCTAGAATAAGACAAAATTAAACAAGGTATGTCATTTTTTCTATAACTCATTTTCTTAGAGGTTCCAAGTAGTGAAACCTGGAGGAATTGCATAAAATACACAGAAGAACATTGTGTACTGTTTTCAGATCTTTATTCATTACAGGCACATAGTTATGATTATTTCAATTTAGGGTTGTTGACTAATCCAAAATTAGTCATGTGAGACTAAAGTAAAGTTTGATGAAAATGCTAGTCTCTTGTTGTTAAAGTTAAGGAAGGTTTGCAAGTATGTGATTATATACACCAGGTCTGTTACATAGTTACAAATCAGTTTTGGATGATGAAATTGATGACGGCTTTTGGTTGAGGTACATGTTGGGTACATGGTTGAGACAAGTAGTTGATGAGTTGGCACATACATGAGGTGTATAGTTGATGATGTTGGTAAATCTTGATGAGTAGTTGATGCATGATTGGTACATACTTGGTACATGGTTGGAGGCACTTGTTAGTAGTATTGTTGACACATGGTTTATGGATGATGTAGCATACTTGTCTTGGTATATTATTAGAAGCACATATTGATCTTGGTGATGATTATCAGTTGTTGTGTTATGCTTGGTTGATGCACATCTTGGTGATATTGTGCATATGGTTGAGATTTGTCTTAGTGATTGATCTTGGTGAGTAGATCTGATCTGGTTGATAAGATTGATGAGACAGGTTATTGTGACATGTTATTTGTACAATTTTGGTGCATGGTTGATGCATTTGTTTATGGTACAGGTTGAGGTATAGGTTGATATATGGTACATGTTGGCACATGTTATTGGTACATGTTGTTACATGTTGTTTGGTGCAGGTTGATTGGTACAGGTTTACAACAATATATCGCACAATGATAGTGTGATAGTTGTTCCATCATTCTACTTATATTTTAGGGCGGTTGGATGGGGCAAGGACAGGTGGTTGTATCCACCTTCTGATTGTAGCCGAAGAACATAGGGGTTTGTAGCCTCCTTCTGGTTGTAGCCAGAGAATTGGGGAGTTGGAGCTTCCCTCAGGTTGTAGCCTGAGAATCTAGGGGGTTGGAGCCTCCTTCTAGTTGCAACTGGAAAACAAAGGAAGTTGGTGCTTCCAATGAATGTAATTCTTAAAGACATATAAGAAAAAGCATTATGTGGTTTTCTCCTGCTTTGGGTTTCCACGTGAAAACAATGGTGTAGTGTGTATGTGTATGATTGCTCATTTGTTCATTGTTTATTTACTCTGCAACTATTGGATAATAATGATACATTGATATAACACTTGGATTTTATGGTTAAAAATGATTATATTTCTCTATCACTAATTCACCCCCCCTCTCAGTAATCCAATAAAATTAACTCTAGTTTGTTAGTTATCCTTTATTACATTGTTGTTCTTTCATTTCTTGTAAAACCCAATTTGAATTATCCTAATCAATCTGCAACCTTAGATAACCTAATAAACTCTAGAACCCTAATCAATCTAGTGGCCTTCTCTCTATCTTTTGTTTCCTCTCTTTCCCTCTTAGGGTTTCTCAATTTCACTACAAATTTGAGTGGTCACTCCACTTCCTCCTTGTTTTAGTGTGGTGCCTCAATATAACCATCATGCTATATTATGATGAATCCACTAGGGAGTTATGATCAACCCTTCCCTCTCTTGAGTGACTGATCTCTTCTCCCTCCCTCCTCTTCTATTTTTCCTTGGACTATGTAGTTCTCTTCTAGTGTTTTTGGTTCTTGTTTCCCAAGTTCTTTCGATTTTGGTCTCCCATCCAACCCCAATACCCATCCAATGTTGGGGTAAATTTTTTTTCCACCAAATTGTGTGGGAGAATTATTATAAACACAACCTAGTATTACCTATACCTCTCATGCATACCTTGTGATCCTACCTCAAGTTCAACCTTTTTTCCATCAAATATGACCTCTCTTCTCATAGCACATGAATGTTGATATTGGATATTGTGAAATACTATGAGAATTCAATTTTTGGAATCCCTTTGGGATGTGATTCATAAGATGGTGTATAGACACATCCTTGTCTTATCTTTCACCCTCTTGATGCTTCTAAAGTCCCACAAATATGACAAGAATATTGCTTCTCCTTTATTTATCCAAATCAATATTAGTAAGGAATTATTAAATTGATTCATTGTTGATCCTAGCTCCATTGTTAATACCATGCCCCTCCAAACATGCCAAGTCAGGATTAACCAAATTCTCCCAAACTATCTTAGTTTGTTATGAGTCTGAGGGAAAGCTAGTTGGATATCTAATTATCAACCTCACCCTTAAATATAACAAGTTCCAATATCTTATCGTTTTACTTAATCAAGAATTGACGTACAACCTCTCTTTAGGATACACATGGTTAGAATCAATGACTTATATCATGTGCACCTTCTATTGTAAGCTTCTCTTCCATTGTGTAGTGAAGAATTCCTTCATTGAGAATGATTCACATCCCTTCTCCTTCACTTTGAAAGTAGTCACTAGAGAAATATTTAATCTCTTCCAAGTTCCTCTAAACCCTAATCCTGTAAAGGTAGAAACTTTAGGAGACCTATATTGATATTTGACATGTCTGTGGAGACCCCATTGATTCCCACATACATCCCATGTGGACTCATATAATACTAAGTAAAGACTAATTATGTGAAAGATTTAGATCAATTAATCCAATTGGTATCCTACTTTTTGATGTGTTACTTTGAGATACATGAAACTGATATTGAATATAGGGTTTCCCAAGATGACAGTCTTTCAATATTGCATCACATGTTAGATTTCTCTCTACTTGAATCTCTTTATATTGATAAATTGTTTCCTCTAGCCTATGATATAACAAGATAAGTGTGAATAAATTCTCCCTCTTGGTCGCTCTTCTATTGAAGAGGGAAATGCCATGTTGGTGGATGAAACCATCAACATATATGTTAGTACCCAAGAATATATAAAGTAGCTTCTCCTCAATTCTTCCCTCTTTAATGAGTTTATTACTAACTTCTCCACCCTCCTTTGAGTACATGTATATCTTTTCTTGGAAGTATATGTAACATCCCCATTTTAAAACCCCAAGTTAGCGATGTATATTGTAAATGTAGTTTATGGCCTAGAGCCAAGCGATGTAATATGTAAATGATATAAATTGAATATAATTAATAAAATGTATCGTAGTTGTAGATCCACACAGACGAAGATTGGGGGCTAAGTATGCAAAAGAGAGGGAAGGGGTCCAATGGGGGGAGATTTTACCCATGTCTATCAAACCAAAATCCATTTCTTATTTATTTCTAAAGTATCCATACCATGAACCTTCCATTAGTTGTTGAGTGTTCTAGATCCCAATCATTGAATTCATGTAAGAGGGTGGGTGTGAGAGTCACATCCCATAGTTATTGAGAGCATGGGGGATTAGTACAATTAGCTTGGGGAAGAGTGCAATTCAATCAAGCAAGAGAAAGAGATGAAATTTGTATGGATAGGGGGGCCAACATTGAACATTCACGTTTTTGCGTAGGGAGCTGTTTTTACATGGATTTTTCTGGCCAACAATGGAGTTTCGAGTGCTGAAGCTTGAAGGTAATTGTTGTGGGAAAGTTTGGTAGTTGTTTGAAGTTGAAAATTCATGGAGAAAGAGGTTGTGTGCATGGGAGTAACGTGTTGTTCAAAAGTTTCCAAGAAAGAACACATTTTGCTACTGGGTGAATTTGTGTTTGCACCTATAGAATTCATGAGGTTCTAGCATATTTCTTGTCCAACATGTGCTGGAAGCCCTGGATGGGAGTGGAAAGGACTGAGGGTCTGTGAGTAGTGAAGGGGGATTTCATCCCTTAGGTTTTGCAAGTTGAGGGGAAGAGAGCTGGTGGACTGGAATTCGTTGTGACAATTGACTATTGAGAGGGGGACATTAGCTAGCCTTAGGGACCATCGTCTCTTATGGATTCATAGCCACAACTCGGGGGTGGCTTGATGTTGAGATTTGAAACAATAAGCGTACGGTTGGGATGAATGTCCATCCTCTTCAATGGGTTGCACATTTTATAAGATAGGTGTTCTATTTGTTGTGTTTACTCATGTATAATGTTGATGTAGTTGTTGTGCAATTTACTCTGAGATACAATCATATATTATTGCTTGTTGTGAGAAGAAAGATGCATTCACATCTATATTTTATGGTTGAATGTTGTTTTATGTTATTTACTTGTTTCTATGCATGGTTAATAAATTACAATTACATTTTTAATTAGTTTGGATTGTTGCATGAGTTTGAATGTCATGTTGTGTTTTATTTTTGCATATAGATTTGGTATCAAAAAGTTTTATTGAGTCATTTTAGCAAGTGATGTTACCCAACTGGGGGTTGGGTACGTTACAAAGTGTTATTAGAGCTTAAGTTCAACACTGGACCTATATGGGCCAACAACTAGTGCACATTTGGGAAAATTCACTGTTACAAACCTTGGCCTGAGTGAATTTGGGAAAAATGGTGGAGAACCATAGCGAAAATCCCCAAATTCGTGGGAAAATTCAAGTTTTAAATTACCCAGAACTGTTTGAGATGTTTAATGGCATTAATCGATCAGATTTTCAAGTTAAATTGGACCTGCAAGGTCAAATGTTATGTTTTAATGGAGGTCGACAGAGCTGGGAGAGTTTAGTGAATCGACAATCGAGATCAAGTTTGATCTTGAGATTAACGACCTAGATTCAATTTGAACAATTTAAAAATTTACAAGGATTTCATAGGTTACTAAGGTATGATTGATCAACTATTAGGATTCATTTTCGGCCATTTGGGAAAAGGATCAAATCAATGGTCGAGATTCATTTTTGGCTATTTAAAAAAAATATCGAATCTATGGTCTAGATTCATTATCAACCGTTGGGAGGTTGAGGCTAATCAATGGTCAGGATTCATTTTGGGGGTTTTAGAAATGGATCAAATCGATGGTTGAGTTTCATCAATAGAGTTGGGAGAAGTTGGACGAATCAATGGTTCATATCATTTCGATTGGGAGATCGATGATCCAGATCAATCAAAGAATCATTGATCGAAGATTTAATTTGTTGGACTTGGATAAAGGAAATATTTGACAGTCAACGATTGATGGTAAGGTCGACTAGATTGAAAAATTGTTTGGTCTCCCATGGAAACCGTTAACAATCAATGGTTGGGAATCATTTGAATTCGACAAAGTATTTTGATCTTGCAAGAGGAATGTCCAATAGTCGATGGGCCGAAGGTCGGGTGTCTGCTGATTTCAGCAAGGTGTTTAGGTCATCCAAGAGAAACGATCGATGATCGATGGAGAAAAGAGGAGGATGATGTGTCATACCACATCATCATCCACGTGTCATTCCACGTTAGTAGTTTCCACATCATCCAAGAAGTGGCAGACGACCGATGATCAGGTCAGTCGAATTAGAGAAGTGTTCTCATTAATCAACAAGAATGGTCAACAATTGATGGGCTAATGGTTGGGTTGGTAGTCTAGGTAGTTAGGAAATATCAATGGATGATATATCACCCAATTTTAAGATCATCGAATCATATTTAAAGTCCAATATAGCAATAAAACAGTCAAATTTCTATGAATGTTTCAGGTTTTTGAAGGTCATGAACTTGTGAGGCAATTTAGAGGCCCTAAACAACGTTTTTAGGCAATAAAAACCCACAAGAACATAGTGTACTAAGATACATTATTTCTCTGTAGTTCAAATAAAAGAAATCATATAGAGCTATCCAATGAGCTACTCCGGGTGAAAAATAGAGCTTGTATGAGAAAGTTAGAGTTGAAATAGTTAAGGTAAAATTTCAGCACCAATTTACTTCTAAAGGGCATAACTCCTTGCTCATAAGTTTGTTTGAGGCACAAGAGAAGTCTATGAAAATATTATGATCCATAGAATACAACCATGGATCCATATTTGAGATATGTTTATGTGAAAATGTTTAGGAAGAGAAATAAGACACTTGTAGCACATAGGGATAAAAAGGGGAAAATAGTCAAAACTTCTTTGGGCCATAACTTTTAGCTCGGAGCTAAGATTTGAGAAAATGAATAGTCATTGGAAAGGTATTGAGGGGGGGAAGAAATATATCCACACAAAATTTTGAATTAGGTGCTAAAAGTTTCCTATAAAGTAATTATGTAGCAGTAAAAGAGTGGAAATTGCAGCATATGGATGTTGTAACATTTCGCTCAGAACTCATAATGAGGCATGAGTAAATTCATTGGAGAGCCGTTTCATAGAAGAATGTGTTTAAGGAATCATATTTTGACTTGGTGCATTATTTTATTCACAAATTTATGTGAATAATAACTTGTAATCTAATTAATAAATATTTTTTAATATGCTTAATTCGAATAGCAATTATTGCATGCACATTCTTGTAGAATTAGAGATACAAAAAGCAGACCTTAGTCCCTATATGAGAACTAGAGATATGGATGATGCACAAGGTTCTTACAACCACGAAGAAATATTAGAGTTCTGCATGTCAATATGGGTAATGATGAGACAAAGTCTAATGGAAGAAGAGACAAGAAAGAGCCTGTAACTATGAGAAGCTTGGAAATAGAAGTGCAGATATATAGGGAAGATAATGAAAAGATCATGAAATCCTAGGAGGAAATACTACAAAGAATGAATATGTTGTAGAAGCAAGTCAACAAGGATTCAGGCACAAAGCAGGAAGCTAGTGCAAGACAAGTGGAAACATCTAGATCTCATGATAGGAGAGATGATCACGAAGGATATAGATGGTCAAGGAGCATTACCAGGAACCAACATCATCACTCCCTAGGGAACTCAACCATAAGAGAATATGCACATTCAAGTTCGGAAAGCAACCCAAGTATTTCTCCTGTCATACATAAGAGAAGGAGACATGGGTCAAATAACTTGCAAGGGGTGTTGAGGAAAATCAAGCCACCATATTTTGATGGAGAAAAGAAGAAATGAGAAGATGCAGAAGCATGGTTTCTAGGAATGAGGAAATATTTCCATTTGCATAATTACTCATCAAATGAAAAAGACAGAATTGTAGCCTACCACCTTCAAGGAAAGGCATCTATGTGGTGGGATCGATTGAAGCAGGTTAAACACCTTGATGACAAGAAAATTTCTTGGAAGAAATTCAAGAAATATTTTCAACAACAATACTTGTCAAAGTAATATTATGACAAGAAGATGCAAGATTTCTTTGAACTAAAACTTGGGAATATGACCATGGATGAATATGAGAGAAAGTTCTTAGAACTTCTCAGGTATGTGAGCTTCATCAGAGATGAGAAGGTAAAAATTAAGAGGTTCTTGAGTGGACTTTCATCCTTCTACGAGGATAGAATTTAGTTTGACGAGCCCAAGAATTTAGAGGAATCCATAAGAAAGGCTAAGTATTTATATGAGAAGAACAAATGAAGGCCAACTTTTCAAAAGGCTTGGGATGAAAAGAAGAAAATAAATATGGATCAAAGGAAGAAAGGATTAAGTCAACCTTTCATAAGGAATAGTTCTCAAGCACATCAACAAGGGAAACCATCTCAAGGTGATCAAAAAATGACATATTCTTTGGGAAAGAGGCCAAGACAACAACCCATAAAATGTTGGGGATATGAAGGAGATCACATGTATAAATATTGTCCTCACCGAGGAGATAAAATGAAGGCTATGCATAACATCAAGTAAGAGGAGAAAATAGAGGATGTGGGAAAAACCATGCCAAGGATCTATGCATCCTTGGACAATAGATAAGATGACTAGAAATACCACATGATTGAAGTGGAAGTTAAGGTTGATAATCAACACATAGCTATTTTTATTGATTATCAAGCTAGTCATAGATATATAGATCCAAATATAGTTGAAAGATTTAAATTAAAGAAATGTAAGCATGAAAAGTATTGGTTAGTTCAAATAGCTATTGGAACGAAGAGAAAAATTAATGAGCTTGTTAAAGAATTCCCTATAAACATGAATGGAATTAACACTAAGGTAGATTTGAACATCATACTGCTTGGATCTTATGACTACTTGATTGGTATGGATTCAATAGAAAAACATCACGATGTTTTATATTGTTATAAAAATGTTTTCACATGTATTGATTAGGAAGGGAATTTAAGGACAATGCAAGGTATTCCAAGGCCTATATCTATCCGAGAGATTTCAACATTGCAGTTGAAAATAATTTTTATAAAAGGGTGTCAGATATATGAAACCCATATAGAAGAGACAATGAAGGATAAAGATCCAAGTCTTGAAGATTATCTAGTCTTGAAGGAGTTTGAATATGTGTTTGAGGAGATGTCAGGATTGCCACCAAAGAGAGATATATATTTCTATATTGAATTAATGCCTGGAGTTTCCCCAATATATAAGACTCCCTATAGAATGAACATGCCAGAGATAAAAATGTTTCAAATATGACTAGAATAGTTGTTAAAGAAAGGGTATATACTCCCAAGTGCTTCTCCTTGGGGTGCCTTAGTTCTTTTTTTTTAAGAAAAAAGATGGAACACTAAGGTTATGTATTGAATTTAGACAACTAAACAAGGTTACATTAAAAAAAAATATTCTTTGCCAATGATTGATGATCTCTTTGATTAGCTGGAAGGAGAAAATATATTCTCCAATATTGACTTGAGGTCAGACAATCATCAAGTGAGAATCAAATAAGAAGACACTATCAAAACAACCTTTTAGATAAGGTATGGACACTATATATTTGTGGTGGTTCCTTTTCGGTTAACAAATGCACCGACTACATTTATGTGTCTGATGAATGAGGTGTTCAAATATTTCCTAGATACATTTTTTATTGTATTCCTAGATGATATTCTCATCTATTCCAAGACAGAAGAGGAGCATGAGAAACATATGAGGATGGTGATACAAGTGTTGAGAGAGCACCAATTGCATGCCAAATTAAGTAAACATACTTTCTATCAAAAGCAAATCCATTATTTGGGTCACATTGTTTCAAAAGATGGCATTGCAGTGGATCTATAAAAGATTGAAGAAATCAAAAGTTGGTTAGCGCTAACAAACATTTTAGAGGCTAGATCATTTATGGGTCTAACTGGTTATTACAAGAGATTCATTGCGAGATTCTCCAAAATTGCACACCCAATAATATATTTTCAAAAGAAAGGAGTAAAATTTGAATGGAGTGCTAAGTGTGAAGAGAATTTCTAGTGCTTAAAGGATTTGCTAACTAATGCACATATTTTAAAAGTTGCATATCTAGATGAGGATTTTGTTGTGTGCACAGATCCATGCAAGGAAGGGATCAATGGGGTCCTTATGCAAAATGGACATGTAATTTGTTATGAGTCTAGAAAATTAAAGGAACATGAAATAAAGTATGCCACACATGACTTGGATGCAGACATAGTACATTCTTTAAGGATGTGGAGACATTACCTTATGGGTAGGAAATTTGAATTGAGAACAAACCATAGTGGTTTGAAAAAAAAATTCACTAGCCAACACTAAATGCTAGACAAACTAGATGGCTGAAATTTCTTAGTGAATATAACTTTGACATCAAGAACATAAATGGAAAAGGGAACAAAGTGTCTGATGCACTCAAAACAAGGGTGCATAAAATGCATGCTACAACCATTAGTATGTACATGACATATTTGAAGGATAGAATTCTAGAGGTTGTAACAACAAATCAACATAATGTGCAAGTTAAAGAAAGCTTACAACAAAATAATGTACAACATAAATATAAATATTACAAGCTAGAAGAGGATGGAATATTCTTATTCTGATATAGAGTATACGTTCCCAATTCTTGGGAATTGAGAAATTTTGTTTTAAAGGAGATGCACAATGTGCCATACGTTGGGCATCCAGGATACCATAAAACTATTACAACTGTAAAAGGCCAATAGTTTTGGCCTGGTATGAAGAAAGATGTCACTGATTATTTGGCTAGATGCATGGAATTTCATAAGGTAAAGGCTGAGCACATACATCCAACGATATTGTTGCAGCCATTTCCCATTCCTGAATGGAAATGGGAATTTGTTACTATCGATTTCATTACCAAATTTTCTAGGAAAACAAGGAAACATGATTCCATCATGGTAGTGGTGAAAAAGCTTACAAAGGCTTCACATTTCATTCCTGTAAAAGTAACTCATAAGGAAACCAATATTGTACAAATTTATATGAGATAAATTTCTAGGCTATATGGTGCACCTAAGGCAATAATATCGGGCAAGGATCTCAAGTTCACTTCCAATTTTTGGAAGGGGTTGTTTAAAGGATTTGGAACCAATTTGAATTTCAGTAAAACATATCACCCATAATCAGATGGGTAGACAGAAAGAATTAATCAAATAATTGAGAATATGTTGAGAATGTATGTAATGGAGAAGCCTTCTAGGTGGGAGGACTGCATCCATTTAGTCAAGTTTTCTTATAATAATGGGTATCAAGAATCATTGAAGATGAGACTGTTTGAAGCATCATATGATAGAAAATGCAACACACTAGTAAGTTGGGATAACCCAGTAGAAAGAGTCGTGATTGGGCCAAAATTGTTAAGGGAAATGGAATAACATATGGTAAAGATCAAGTGGAATTTGAAAGTCATACAATATAGGAAGAAGAGATATGTTGATAAAATAATAATGCATAGATAATTCAAAGTGGGAGAGCACGTGTGTTTAAAAGTTAAGGCCAAGAGAAGCTCGCTGAAATTGGGAAGTTTCCCAAATTTGGTAGCGAGATATTGTGGGCCTTTTGAGATCTTAGAGAAGATAGGTCCAATTGCATACATGCTAGCATTACCTGCATCCATGAGAATTCATAACGTGTTCCATGGGTCTTTATTAAAAAATTATGTACCCGATCATAATCATGTGATTGATTGGAATGTGATTCTGGTGGAACATGAAGGGGATTTCTAGGTGAAACTAATACACATCTTGGATTGAAAATTCAAAGTTCTCAGGAAAAAATCCATCGGTTTGGTAAATGTTCAATGGACCTGCTATGGTATTAAAGATGCTACATGGGAGAATGAGGAAGCTGTGTGGGAATCATACCCACAATTTTTTGCAAATTTTGAATAAAACTGAAAGTACATTTGTACATAAGCGAATGAAGACTCCATTTTGGTAGTTGGAGTTCCTGGAGCCACAACTCTAAGATTTCTTGTCCAACCAAGGTGTGATTTGAGGGGAAAAGAAATTTGATGGTTGGAATTGTTGCATGATTCATTAAGTTGTGGAATTATCAAGTATTCTGATGTAATGTTTTTATATATGTCAATGTGTAAGCTATATGGTTATGTGCACTACAGACAGTGCAATTTGTAGGGGGGAGGGAATGTAACATCCCCTTTTTCAAACCCCAAATTATGGATGTATATTGTAAATGTAGTATATGGTCGAGAGCTAGGAGATGTAATATGTAAATGATGTATATTGAATATAATGAATAAAATGTATCACTAGCTATAGACGGACATGGACGAAGATTGGGGGATAAGTATCCACAAGAGAGAGAAGGGGTCCAATGGGGGGAGAGTTTTCCCGTGTCTATTAAACCAAAACCAATTTCTTATTTATTTCTAAATTATCGTTACCATGAAACTTCCATTAGTTATTGAGCGATCTAGAGCCCAATCATTGAATTCATGTAAGAGGGTGGGTGTGACAGTCACATCCCATAGTTATTGAGAGAATGGGGATTGAGTACAATCAACTTGGGGAAGAGTGAAAGTCAATCAAGAAATATAAAGAGAGGAAATTCATATGGGTAAGGGGACCAGAATTAAACATTCACATTTTTGCATATGGAGCTATTTTTACATGGATTTTTCTGGCCAACAATGGAGTTTTGAGTGTTGAAGTTTGAAGATAGCTATCGTGAGCAAGTTTTGTCGATGTTTGAAGCTAAAAATTCATGGAGAGAGAGGATGTGTTCATGGGAGTAACATGTTGTTATAAATTCACCAAGGAAGCATGTGCTTTGCTATTAAGTGAATTCATGTTTGCAAATGTAGAATTCTTGAGGTCCCAACAAGTATATTTCATGTCCAACCTATGTTGGAATCCCGGGAGGGGAGTCGAAAGGCCTAAGGGATTGTGAGTCATGAAGGGGGATTCCATCCCTTGGGTTGTGCAGATTAAGGGGAAGAGAGCTGGTGGACTAAAATTTGCTGTGAGAATTGACTATTGAGAGGGGGACATTAGCCAACATTAGGGACCACCATATATTGTGGATTCATAGCCCCAACTCTAGGGTGGATTTCTATTGAGATATGGAACAATAATCCTACGGTTGGGAGGAACATCCTTCCTCTGTAATGGGTTGCATATTTTATAAGATAAGTGTTCTATTTGTTTTGTTTACTCATGTATAATGATGATGTAGCTGATGTGCAATTTAATCTAAGATATAATTGTTTATTATTGCTTGTTGTGAGTAGAGAGATGCATTCATGTCTCTATTTTATAGATGAATGTTGTTGTATGTTATTTAATTGTTGCTATGCACAATTAAGCAATTACAATTATGTTTTTATTTAGTGTGGATTGCTGCATGAGTTTGAATTTCTTGTTGTGTTTTATTTCCGCATATAGATTTGGTATCAAAAAGTTTTATTGAGTCATTTTATCAAGTGAAATTACCCAACTGGGGGATGGGTATGTTATAGTACACATATATGGAAGGGATGTACTCTTCCATAGTTATTCATAATATAGTAACCTATGTTGATGCTAAACATGTGCAACAATGCCATCATCCCATCCCAAAACCATTGATCTTGTTAACATAGAGATTGATGTGGGGTAATTGCACAAAAAACTACCATGAATGGGTGTTTAATATGATTTCGGTCCAAAACAAACCTAGGCCATCTGACATTTGCATCAACTTCTATGTCATATATGGTGTTTACCCCAAGAATAAGTTCACCTCTTTATTTCATTGATGATATTATCGATAGCACTATGAATTTTGAAATGATGCTCCTCATGGATGGATTCTATTGATATAACTAGATCCTCATTACATTAAAAGGCCAACTTGAGACTATTGTTAGTACCCCATGGCATATTTTCTACTACAGTGACATGCCTTTTTATCTTAAGAATATGGGACTTACCTATCAATGTGATAAGATGCTAGTGTTCTGGGATCTCATACTTAATATTGTAGAATCCTACATTGATGAACTTATTGGGAAATCACATGCTTGTGATGATCATGCTCAAGATTTCTACATAATATTTGACCATTTTTGTACTTACCATATTAATATGAACTCTAAAATGCATTTATTTATAGTTGTATCCGATGATATCTTGGGATTCATGGTCTCTCATTTGGGTATTAAGATTGACCTTGAAAAAATATAATCTATCTACAATATGCATCCTCCCCATATCATTACCAGGATCCACTCCTTCAGAGGAAAGATCAAGGAAATATGATGCTTGTTAGAGGACTATCCTAATATCTCTCATGCTCTCAAATCCCTCCTTAAGAAAGATGAGCTTATTGCATAAAATGAAGAATTCTAACAATGCTTTGAGAATATCAAAGAAATGTTGATTTTTCCCCTCATCTTATCCCCTCTTGTCGATGATTGTATGTTGATCCTATACACTTCGGTGATTGAATCCTCGATAGGGGGGATGCTCTTCCAAGAGGAAGTGAATTGTGTTGAACATGCTATTTATTATATAAGTTGCACTTTTCTTTCCTGTCATGCCAAATACATTGAAGTCAAAAATCATATACGGCCCTTGTATTCACTACCAAGAAGCTCCAACATTATCAATCAAACAATGCATGTAATTTTATAACACAACCCTATTCCACCTCCTATGAATAATCTCATTGGATGCACAAGTCAATGAATCATCCTTCTTCAATATTTATACTTAGAAGTCATTAATCAAAATTCCAAAAAGAGGATGCTCATGGATGAACAATTAGATGATTGCCCCATCACCTCAATGCCCTCCAATCTCATAGATGATTCTTTTCCCGATGAGTCCATCATCCACATCCAATAAAATACCATCATCACATACTATTGGTATAAATTTGTGGCCTATTACTTATCCTCAATGGAGTTTGAGGATGACACTTCCCATCAAGAGAAGCATTACATTTGTATCGTGGCCTCACATTATGTCATAGTAGGAGGAATCTTGTATAAGTGATCCTTTCATGACATCCTCCATCACTTCCTAAATATCAAACAAGTTAACATAGCCCTTCTAGAGAGCCATCAAGATATTTGTGGTAGTCATTTTGAGTGTCACTTTACTTCCCCTAATATCATTTTTCCTAGCTATTTTTGGCCCACCTTAGAGTGTGATTCCTTCTACTTCCTTTGTAATTTTCTTAATTGTCTAGCTCACACTAATAAGATTCATGATATGACATTTTCGATTCACTTTTTATTTCCTTATTTTCCATTCACAATGTGGGGCTTGTATCTCATTGGGAATATTATGCTTTCCTCCTTGAAGAAACATGCATGTATCTTGACCACCACATGTTATTTCACAAAGTAGGCAAAGTATGTTCCTTTGCACAATGGTTTGGGGAATATCATTTCTATATTTATCTTAGACATATCATTGGTTGGTATTATATTCTTCACACACTCATCCTTGACAATGAGGGTGAATTTAAGAGCTACCAATTGAATTATCTTTGTGCAAAGTAGAACATATGACACATATTATTTTGACCTTACTATCCCCAAGCCAATGACCATGTAATACCCTAGTTTTGATTCCCAAATCAGTATAGTTGTGTATGCATATGATGAATGGTTAAAAGAAAAACGATGTAATATGTAAGATTGTAGAATGAATGATAATAATAAAAATACATCATGGGATATCGAAGAGAAGGAAAAAAGAATGGGGAGCTATGACTCCATAAGAGGGGAAATAAAGGTGACTTAGGGGTCTCAAGGGGGATAAAGAAATATACTATTATTTTATTGATAAGCCTAGGACCTTAACTTTTCTTAATTAGTATTCATTAATCCTTGGGATTAATGATAAGAGAGGAAAATGTATACTTTCCATGAAGACATGTGGTTTCCCACTTGCATACAATTTTACTTATGCATTTTTCGGTCATGCGGGGGAGAGAGAGTTTGAATGTTTTTTTGGTGCAATTCAAGTTAGAAAAGAGTTTGAATTATCAAGGGTTTGAGTGACCAATATGCTTGAACTACCATTCTATTTTAAGTCTTCATGCCATTCAAGTTATCACTTACTGGTGGAATTTGTATCAAATTTGCGAGAGATCAAATAGCCATAATGTTGGGGAAATTGGAGAGAGGTATTACCTAAGATATAATTACCATAGAGATAGTATAAATGGGTTATGGAAAGATTCAACCATGAATTATGAGATAATTGTGACTGTATGGAATTATAATCACTGTCATTGAGGAATTTTTCTACAGTTGAAAATCCTTGGAATTCCAACAGTGATATTTATTGGCTCGCCTATGTTGGATCCCTAGAGGGAAGTGGGATAGATTGAGGGAGTGATGGTCAGAGAAGGGGATCCCATTACTTGGGTTGTGTAGGCCGATGGAGAAAAATAATTGTCGATTGGGACTATTGTAGACCTGTAAGTCTTGTCTGTGAACCTTGGAATTAGGTTGTGAGGAGAAAATTAGAGCCAACTATAGGAAATATTTTCCCTTATGGATTCATAGCCTTAGTGCAGAGGTGTTCTCTATTGCACAAATAATTAGTGCAACATGGAGGCTATATTTGGGTGGAATCTCCTTCTTATATTTCTAATCGGTTGACAATTTCTAGATAGATAAGTAATCATGAATGTATCTATGAATTGTGTTGAATTAATGTTGTTTATGTTATTGATTTTATTACTTTTTGGTTTGTTCAATCCTGTTTACATGTGTAAGACTATAATTATAATATATGTTGCCCTTGTGACTGAATGATAAATTATACTTGTATAATTTTGTATTGTCATGCTTGCATATGTTAATTAATTAATAGCATGATAGTGAGGAAAAGTATTAGAGAAAAAAATTGGAGTGAAATTGGTTGTTTCAAGAAGTACCCCATATCCTCAAAGTGCACAAAGGGTATTGGTTACATTAAAATATGGTATCATAGATAATATTTATAACATTGGGGCTATATGGGCTAGAAGCTAGATGTATATGAATAAATTGCAGTTTGATTGTCAAGTGTTTCATGGAATACCATAGGGAGAATAATTGGGGAAGTATTCTTGAAGATTGCAATTGTTGGGATGATGACTCAAATTCTAAAATTGGATTCCTGTTAGAGAATATGAAGGAACAATTTGTGTAATTTCCAGATTGAAGAGTTTTAGTCCATGAAAAATTGAGTAGAAATTGTAACATCACGCTCTTGCACGAACATGATTTGACTTATTCTTTGAGGACACTTGCGTGCAAGTGATCCAGTTTTAGTATATCATTGTATGTTTGATTATGGATTCTTATGATGATGCTGATGTTGATGATGTTATGTTATTTGATATTGATGTATTGACAGATGTTATTGATGATTTTCCTCTTAGTGTGCAGGAAACTTGACAGATTGAGGATGGCACTAGCATAAATTGACCTCCTTGGACTCTGGATCAAGTCAGGAAGTGGACTATATTGGTTTGGGTATTTTTATCTTATGGATATGTGACATGTGATCGGGTAAATTATGATGTTTTTTATGGATCATTGACAACGTTTCGTTGATGGATGCAGGCTGACAATGGCTTGCTAGTAAGACTCATATAAGGAGTAAAGGGGCCATGAAAAACAACCAAATATTGAGGGAGAGGTGTGGAAGCAGCCCTACCACAACCTACTAGCACTCTCGTTGTGGCTCGAATGGTAGGTTAACGATTACCTAGTTCGAGAGATCCATGATGTCGTGAGGGTATACTGAGACAGTCGCTCACGAAGATTCTAAGGGGTTTGAAATAAGGCAGGGTCCTTATTCCTTAGAGGCCCTTAGTATCTCATAAGGTCGCTTGAATGGAGTATTGATTCCAAGGGTTGGACAACTACCAAAACTAGTCAAAGGAAAGTGGCACCCTTGGAGCACGTAGTGTGTCTTGAAGGGCATGTTGCGTAATTAAAATTTGAATTGAACGCGAGTGGCACCCTTGGAGCATGGAGTGAGTCCTGATGGGAACATTGCAGTATAAAATAAAACTGGAGTCAATGAACCTAGGTGCCTAGAAAACAATCTTTTGTTTTGAAAATGTCAGACTTAAAATAATTATTAAATGGATAATTTTTATTAATTATAAAATCTCCTTAAAAATTCTAAGCCTAGTTTAAAAATTTGAGCCTAAGTCTAAAGTGGGTAAGAATGCTAAACTAATTTATAAATTAAATAAATGGGGGGTGAAGAAAAATCAAGTTAGGAATTTAAAGAGTAAAAATTATATCTAAATATTTAATTATATAAATGTGTGCAAGAGAATACCAAATTGGAAATTAAGATAAGAAAGGAAATAAATGTAAAAAGAATGTAGAAGCATAGAAAGGTATCTAGTATAGTCTAACTAAAGAACTTTCCTAAATTAAACACAACTAAGTTTTAGAAAGGCGATATTCATTAAAAGGAAAATGGAGGGAATAAAGGGACATCTAGGAGTATTTTTATGAGCTCTTTTGGGATGGGTGAGGGAAATTGACATTTAATTAAATAAAATGGTGAATTGTTTGTGCAACTAAGGGAATGGGTGACAAGTGTATGGGGGAGAGTAATTCCTAATTAATTAAAAAAAAACGAATTAAATGTGCAAATGGCAAGTGGTCACTAAGAAAAATTATATATAATAAATGGCTGAGAGGAGGAATGGATCTTGACTGGGTGAGTAAGGTTATGCTGCAAAAATTATGACTGATTTTACTTGTGAGAGTTGGGGTGCCCAACTCGAGAAGAGAGTGGTAGCTCAACCTTGCGAGGCGAACTGGGAGATATAGTATTCTGGTTGTGGTTGTGCATGGCCCCTTTACGACTCAGGGGGCTAAGGGGGAAGAAGAGTACCCCTAGCGTTGGCTGGGAGGTACCATTGAAGTCTTCATGGTTAGCAATCGGGGAGCTGGATAGAGCGCAAGCACGAGAGATCATCAACGAATTCTCTCCTTCGGTCACGGTATTTTCATTTTGAATTTGCATTATATCTAGTTGTTATTACGTATATGTTTATAGAATTATTCTATTGGTTGATGGTCTTGCGAATCCGGGTGATTGCTGAATGTTTCCTATGCGATTTATATCCCTTCCATCCTCTGTGATTTATTAATTCTCTATGTTTTAAAACCATTTCACCCAACATTCTTCGTCTGAATTTTTCTATGTGATTAATATCTTTGCGGTTTTTGTGTGAAGTTCTATCCACATAGTAGCAATTTTAATTTTTAATTCTCAGCGATTGGGATTTGGATGTCCTCTGCATTTAATTTTTTTTCTCTGCATTTTGGATGGATATGTCACCCCTGCATGTGAGCAAAATCGCCCAGCGATTGGATCTAGATTAGCTCTATGTTTTCCCATAGAACTCAATGATTTCAATCCTTTTCTTTCCCAACGAATGGTCTTTTTCCCTCAACAATTTATTAATGCGATCTCTGCGTTTTTGCTTGGTTATTTATTCACTTATTACCTCTGTAATTTTCATTCAATTTCAGCCAACGATTCACATATACCCTCAACAATTTATTAATGTGATCTTTGCGTTTTATCTTGGTTATTTATTCACTTATTACCTATGTAGTTTACATGCAATTTCACCCAACAATTCACATCTATCCTCAACAAATTTATCACGGAGATCCCTGCGTTTGCTCAGTTATAAATTTAACATTTTACCTCTACTATTCATTTAAATTCGCCCAATGATTCGTAGATTCCCTTAATGAATTTAGTATGGTAATCTATGCGATTTTATTGCCCTCTTTCCAGCTTTAACCTCTATGAATCTTGATTCCCTCTATGATTTGGTCAAAGATTAACCACCACTTGCGATTGGTGTAAATGCCTAAAGATCCAAATTGTCATTCCTCTATGTTTTTTACAAAACCACTGTCTACCTTGGGTGTAACTTCCTCAGGGATCTCCCAGCTACCTTAACGCCTTCTTCCAGTGGTGGTTTCTTCAAAAAAAATTCCCAACACGTTAGCCTACTATAGCTCTAAATCTTAGCTCTGATTTTTGTGTATCTTTGTGTTTTTATAGGCAAGACATGCCCAACGCACTTGCAGCTTGTTTTCGGTGTTTGGAAAAGTCCAGATCTTGGTACCTTTCCCCTATACTCAGTAATTTCGTGATTCCTTACTTATCGATTTTGTTCTTCCATGCTCAGCAAAATTACCTCTCATCACCTCAACGTTTTTAATGTTGTGTTTGCCTTCTTTCAACTTTTTTTTTGTTGCTTCATTTTTCCTTTTAGTTCAACGTTTTTTTGGCTGCGTTTTCCTTACTCGATGAGAGGATATTCACTTTGTGTTCAAGCCCTCCAACAATGTTGTGTTAAGTGCGACGTTAGCCTTCTAAACTGAGACGCTCATAAATATATTGCATTGACTTGTGTGAAAAAAGGGTATTTAGATTGCATAGGTGTCAAATGATAATGATAATGGTGTATCAAAGAACAATATAACCCCACTACTTAATTAACAAACCCTTGTCACAAGAACCATAAAAATGACACAAGGAGAGGTCCCATACGTATAAGTGCTTAGCTGAGTATTAAGAAAGTATTTATGCTATTGGAATGTATTATTCATATTTAGTAAGCTCATATTTGAGATTATAATTTCAAGCCATGGATGTCAAGCTTCAAAGATGCATGTTAATTCATTTCCTTAATTTTAACATTGTTTTGTCTTTACCAATGATATAGATTAGGACGATACCTCAACATTGGCCTATAATCCCTTGCATGTGAAGTAAGTAAGAGAAAGACCATTTATTCATCATGAATTTACAAGCATGATAAACTCAATGAAATTGAGTCAAGCGCTTGAGTTTTTACTTGGGGTTAGATTTAGAGATTAATGAAAGGAACAAAAGATCAATACCCTAGATATTGACAATATTAAAGATAAATCTTCAATTCCAAGTAGCATGTGATAGATCCAAGTATTTATAATTTATATAACAATGAATATACCCTTGGATCTAATAACCTAGATATATCAATATAAGATAGATCGTTGATTCACTTAAGGGTTGCAATTTTTATGAAAATAAATTGGTTGATCCCTAGGCGCCTTGAAATAATGGTGAAGCATGATTAATTTAGTAGTTAAAATACTTGTGCGCCTTAATAAAGTTGACGTGTGATTATTTTGTAGTTATTCTCTTTCCCCGGAAACCAATAAATTAGATTTATTGCGCCTTGATTTAGTTGATAATTACTCTTGCACGAGTGAATGATGTGATGTATTTTGTAATAGATTTTGTTGCACATGTTGAATAAATAGATGTATGCTTGCACCTTGAAAATAGATAAAGTGATTACACTTGCGCCTCAACCTTCATCGTTGTATGATTGATGAAGTTTTACATTCTCTTGCGCCCTTGAATTTAATGTTGATCACTCTTGCGTCATGAATAAGTTGCTAATTAATCTTTCATCATGAAGTTATGTCGATATATGACTAATTTAGTAACTAGTTTTCTCTTGCACCATTAATTAAGTTGACTTGTGATTGTTCTAGAGTCTGTTTACTCTCGCGCGTAGCGATTATTTAATGTTGATGAATGATTGTTAGAATTTGATATCACGTGTGCCATGAATTAAATGTTGATGTATGATTGATAAGATGATGATTACCCTTGCGCCATGATTATTTGATGATTAGGGTCGATTGATTGATATAGTTGATGTTGGACTTGATTGTTAGTGGGATGTGGACACTTCCTTGTTCCTCAAAACAGTCACCAACCCTGAGACCTTAAATGGTCAAAATCAATTGGATCCTAGGCTTGAGCATTGCTTATGTGTCCTGGAGGTCCTAACCTTTCAGGGTAGGTTGAGCATGTAGTCATTTTATATTCATTATCTGATTGATCATTGTTTGTGAATTGTTTCAAGATGATTATGATTTGGTAAGTGATGACGTTATTTATGTTTATGTGGTGCTATCCTTTTATTGAAGCGTTGAATGTGTCATTATTGATTTCAATGATGAGTAGTTGGTAATGCCTTTACTTATGATGTAGTTGATTTGCGTTGCTATGATTTATATTGTTGACGCTAATTTCCTAATATAAAATAAATAAAAAGATTTACATTTTATGATTCACTTTCCTAGTCGTAATAGAGGGGTCTGTTACATATGGTATCATAGTGGGTTCAACACCATGACTTGGGATCATTATGCCTTCCTCTATATAAACACTTGATTAATAATTTATCACTAATTAAATTAAATTGTGTCCCTACAGGTAATCATGGTTAGAGGACGTTGCAGAGGAAGATGATGTGGTGCTAGGGGAGGAGGCGCGACGCTTCCAGTAGTATCCATGCCATAGTGGTATGATCCCCAAGGAGAAGAACATGTCATTGGACAAGAATAGATTGTTGTGGGGGATGTTGTTGGGTTGATGAGGTCATTTCAGAGGATGTCAGAGGCCTTGATTAACCATCTAGATAGAGATGAGGCCAGGGCGTCTGTACCCCAGGAGGGTCCATAACGCGCCCCGACCAATACTGGTAATGTTCAACGAGAACTCGAGAAGGTCAAGTCTCCTGAGTTCTTGGGTTTCATGGATGACACAACCATCGAGGCATGGTTGGAGAACATGGCGATGTGCTTCTCACTTCGTGATTACACCTCCAACATGAAATTCTGCATGATGATATTTCATCTAAAGGGGAGCACTCTTCTATGGTGGAAGATGCTCCTGCCATAACTGAACATGGCCATCGAAGACGTTTCATGGGAAATGTTAGAGGAGTGGTTCTGTGAGAGGTATTTGTCTAAGGAATTCATTGAGCGCCAACTCAATGAGTTCAACGATTTACAACAGGGTGGTTGTACGGTTCCTGAGTTCAAGGCCCGTTTGATGGAACTTCTTAGGTATGCTCCACACCTGAACACCGAGAAGCTTAAGTTCAACAAGTTCTTATTCGGCCTTAACGTCAACATTCGTGTGAAGGTGAGGATCCTAATGCCTCAGACGTTTCACGATGCAATCCAGAAGGCCCTCATAGCTAAGGAAGAGCTGATCAGTTGGAGCTAGGGCAGGAATCCATGGAGATCGACTGGACAGACGACGTCTAGTGCGCAACAACATCAGACACCAACTAGACATTCATCGAGGTTTCAAGGTACTCCGAGAGGATCCATGCTCATGAAACCAAGACAGTCGACGCCTCAACAGCGGACTCCCTACAAAGGACCATCGCACCAACAACAACTTCATCTGCAATAGTAGTAGTTCAGGCCTGTTTAGTAGAATAGACCAGGGTTTCAGGCTAGTGGGCCATCAACTTCTACTTCGGGTACCAGGAGTATTGGAATGAAGGCCAGATTTTGGACATGTGGAGAGCCACATTACCAGTGTGACTGTCCGGCTGAGAGGACCAAAGCAGTCGGTTCAGTTGGACACACTACAATAGTATTTTTAGTCAAGGCCCATTGGATTCATGCAGTGGTGAATAACCACCAAGCCGAGCACCAGTCTACTGTGCTCGAGATGCCATGTACCATCTCTGACCAAACCTTTAGTATTTTGATAGATCTTGGTGCTACAAAGAGATTTATTTATGGTGTAGCACTAAAAATAATTAAGGTAAAGGCAGTCGAACAGGATGAGTTTAGCTACATGGAAATGGCTTCTGAAGCCAAGAAGGTTGGAGGAAAGGTTACAGATTGTAGCCTAAACCTGGGAGATTTTGTAACAGAGGCCAAATTCTACGTCGAGATCTTAGGATCGTATGACGTTGTGATCGGTATGTACTGGTTGGACTCGCATGATGCAATACTCAACTGTAAGACAAAACAGTTGAGTTTGAATGATGACGAGGGACAAAAACGGGTGATTATAGGAAGAAACTAGGGAGTTTCCATAAGGTTCATCTCTTCCCTATAGATACAGAAGAGTATGTGCAAAGGATGCAAGCTATATGCAATCTTAGCACTGAATGACAAGGGCATGGCGGAAGGACTAGAAAACCTTCCGATAGTATGAGAGTTTGTGGACGTATTCCCAGAAGAGTTACCAGGTTTTCCGCTCGAAAGGGAATTGGAATTTACCATCGACTTAAAACCTGAAACTAAATCGATAGAAAGAATGCCTTATCGGATGTTGACCCCTAAATTACAAGATTTTAAAATGAAACTGAAAGAGTTGTTGGACCTAGGACTTATACGTCCAAGTGTGTCACCTTGGGGTGCGTCTGTTATTTTCATACGAAAAAGGGATGGGTCGTGGAGACTCTGCATTGACTGCCATCAATTGAACAAGGAAACGATCAAGAACCAATATTTGTTGCCAAGAATAGACGATTTGTTTGATCAAATGAAAGATGCAACGATGTTTTCGAAGATCGACTTGAGATCAAGATATCACCAATTACGGATCAAGGAGGAAGGCATTCCTAAGACCGCATTCAAGACGAGGTTTGGGCATTACGAGTTTACCATTTTACCGTTTGGACTGACAAACGCCCCATGGGTATTCATGAGCTTGATCAATGGGGTGTTCCGTGAATACTAGGACAAGTTTGTTCAACTATTCATTGACGACATTTTGATATATTCTCGGACGACGGAAGAACATGACAAACATTTGTGCTTGGTACTACAGTGTTTACAATACAACAAATTATATGGGAAACTTTCGAAATTCTCTTTCTATCAATCGAGGATTCATTATTTAGGTAATGTTATCTTCGACGAAGGTATCACTGTGGATCCAACAAAGGTAGAGGCTATTATGGAACGGCCTCAGAAGTACGTAGCTTCATGGGTTTAGCTAGATATTATCGACGGTTCGTCGAAGGTTTTTTGAAGATAGCAAATCTGATCACGGAATTGCAGAAGAAAAACAAGAAGTTTGTATGGACTGAGAAATGCACTGAAGCATTTCGAAGGCTCAAGGAGCTGTTGAATACATTGCTGGTACTAAAATTCCTTGACATGGATGAGGACTTCTTGGTTTGCACAAACGCATCCAAGGAAGTATTATGCAGAGTCTTGATGCAAGACGATTGGGTGATTGCTTACATCTCAAGGAAGTTAAGAAAGCATGAGGAGAACTATGTGACATGCAATTTGGAGTTGTTGGCCATTGTGTATGCCCTGAGAGTATGGAGGCATTACTTGATTGGACGAAAATTCGAACTGAAAACAAACCACTTTGTTTTGCAATACATTTTTACGCAAACCGACTTGAACAATCGACAAAGGCATTGGTCAGAACTACTTAACGAGTATGATTTTGAGATTACCTACATAAAAGGAACAATGAACAGAGTGGTAGATATGTTGAGTTGGAGACCACACATATTTTTGGTGATACCTTTTCAGACGAATCTTCGAGAAAATATTCTAACTTTATAGTGTGACGATGACTGGTATAAATAGGTTAAGGAAAATATCAGACAAGACACCATGTTGGTACCAAAATTTGAGGGATTTACTGTGGACAATGACGAATTGATTAGGTGTAATAACCAGATTTACATACTGCCTAATGAAGAATTGAGAATTTTGATCTTAAACAAAGCTCATAGAGAAGTGTACATGGCTCATCCAAGAGTCACAAAGATGAGGGTATACCTTAAGCCCTTATTCTTCTGCAAAGGAATAAAGGCAGGCATAGTCAACTACATGGAAAAATGTCTAGAATTTAAGCAAGTGAAGGCTGCACACATAAATCAGGCGAGATTACTACAACCAAATGTTATTCGATAATCAAAATGGGAGGTCATTTTGATGGATTTTATTGTGGGATTTCTGTTGACGACAAGAGGCACGATTCGATTTTCGTGGTAGTTGACACTCTGATGAAGAGTGCACATTTTATCCCTGTGCATATGACGTATCAGGTTCTAGACATAGCTAGTGTTTTTATCAGCGATATTGTGAGATTGCATGGCGTGCCTAAGAGGATCATATCTGATTGAGGATTGGTGTTTACAGGATGATTTTGGACTAGTTTCCAAGAAGCCTTGGGAACCCAACTTAACTTTAGTACCACATATCACCTGGAGACAGACGGGTAGACAAAAAGAATGAACCAAATCTTGGAAGATATGTTGTGTATGTACCTGATGGACCAACAGAAGTGTTGGGAAGAGTTCTCTCCACTGGAAGGGTTTTCTTACAACAACAACTATTGAAGCACCATAAAGATGGCGCCATTCAAATTTCTTTATGGGTGACTGTGTCAGATGCCTTTGAGATGGGATCAAATTGAGGATAGGGTCCTGGTAGGACCGAAATCGATCCAAGAAATGGAAGAGAAAATGCAAATGATAAGACAAAGGATTAAAGAAGCACAAGATTGGCAGAGGAGCTATGTTGATGTGCATCATGTTGACCATAGTTATGAATTTGGTGATCGAGTCTTCTTGCGGGTGAAATTGCACAAGAGTTCGATCAAGTTTGGAAAGGATGCTAAACTCTCTCCTAGGTTTGTGGGACCTTTCGAAGTTGTGGAAAGGAAAGGGACCGTGCCCTATCGACTAGCCTTGCCTGATTCTTTGAGGTGTATGCACGATGTTTTTCAAGTATCTATTTTGAGACATTATGCTAGTGATCCTACACATGTGATTTCCATGAGTTCTTTGCAGGTGTAAGGTGAGGGTGCACTCACGGCGGAGCCAATCCACATTCTAGGCCATAGCATTCGACAACTACAGAGTCAAACAATCGATCAGGTCAAGGTCCAGTGGGACAATTATAGTCCACACTCGCCTACCTGGGAGGACGCATATGATATGCGCCAACAATTTCCATTTTTGTTTGATAGATAGACATTTATATCTTGCGAGATACTTTATTTACTACACATATATACTGTGAAACTTTGGGACAAAGTTTTAAAAAAGAGGGGGTGTATGTAACATCCCACTCTTGCACGCACATGATTTGACTTATTCTTTTAGGACACTTGCGTGCAAGTGATCCAGTTTTAGTATATGGTTGTCTATTCACTTATGGTTTCTTATGATGATGTTGATGATTACGATGTTATGTTATTTGATATTGATGTATTGATAGATATTATTGACGAGTTTCCTTTGAGTGTGCAGGACACTTGACAGATTGAGGATTCCACTGGAATCAATGGACCTCCTTGGACTCTGAATCGAGTTAGGGAGTGGACTGTATTGGTTTGGATATTTTTATCTTATGCATATATGACATGTGATCGGGTATATTATGATGTTTTTTATGGATCATTGACTGTTTCATTGATGGATGTAGGATGGCGATGGATTGCTAATCAGACTCACATAAGGAGTAAAGGGGCCATGCACAACAACCATATATTGGGGGAGAGGTGTGGTAGCAACCCTGCCATAGCCTACTATCACTCTCGTTGTTGCTTGAATTGTAGGTTAACGATTACCTAGTTCGAGAGATCCACGATGTCGTGAGGGTAGACTAAGATAGTCGCTCACGAAGATTCTAAGGGGCGTGCAATAAGGCAGGGTCCTTATTCCTTAGAGTCCCTTAGCCTCTCACATGGTTGCTTGAATGGAGTATTGACTCCAAGGGTTGGACAACTACCAAAACTAGTCAAAGGCAAGTGGCACCCTTGGAGCATGGAGTGCGTACTGAAGGGCACGTCATGGTATAAAATAAAACTAGAGTCAATAAACCTAAGTGCCTAGAAAACACTATTTTGCTTTGACATTATCAGACTTAAAATAATTATTAAATGAGTAATTTTTATTAATTATAAAATCTCCTTAATTATTGTCGGACTTGGTGCATCTTGAAGGGCACATCGCGTAGTTAAAATTTGAATTGAAGGCAAGTGGCAGCCTTGGAGCACGGAGTGCGTATTGAAGGGCACGTCATGGTATAAAATAAAACTAGAGTCAATAAACCTAAGTGCCTAGAAAACAATATTTTGTTTTGACATTGTTGGACTTAAAATAATTATTAAATGAGTAATCTTTATTAATTATAAAATCTCCTTAAAAATTCTAAGCCTAGTTTAAAAATTTGATCCTAAGTCTAAAGTGGGTAAGAAGACTAAAACAAATTTATAAATTAAATAAATGGGGGATGAAAAAAATTCAAGTTAGGAATTGAAAGAGTAAAAATTATATCTAAAGATTTAATTATATAAATGTGTGCAAGAGAATACCAAATTGGAAATTAAGATAAGAAAGGAAATAAATGTAAAACGAATGTGTAAGTATAGAAAGGTATCTAGTCTATTCTAACTAAAGAACTTTCCTAAATTAAACACAACTAATTTTTAGAAAGGCGTTAGTCATTAAAAGGGAAATAAAGGGAATAAAGGGATTACTAGGAGTATTTTTAGGAGTGCTTTTGGGATGGGTGAGGGAAATTGAAATTTAATTAAATTAAATGGTGAATTTTGGGGGCAACTAAGGGAACGGGTGACAAGTGTACAGGGGAGGTACAAGTGACGTCTTCATGGTTAGAAAGTGAGGAGATGGACGAAGCACAAGCGAGAGAGATCATCATCGACTTCTCGCCTTCGGTCATGGTATTTTCATTTTGAATTTGCATTATATCTAGTTGTTATTGCGTATATTGTTTTAGAATTAGTCTATTGATTGATGGTCTGGTGAAGCTGGGTGGCTTCCGAATGTTTCCTATGCGATTTATATCCCTTGCATCCTCTGCTATTTATTAATTCTTTGTCTTTTAAGACCATTTCCCCCCACATCCTTCGTCTGAATTTTTATGTGTGATTAATATCTTTGCGGTTTTTGTGTGAAGTTCTATCCACGTACTAGCAATTTTAATTTTTAATTCTCAGCAATTGGATCTGGATGTACTCTGTGTTTAATTTGTTTTCTATGCATTTTGGATGGATATGTCACCTCTGCGTGTGAACAAAATAGCCCAGCGATTGGATCTGGATTATCTCTGCGTTTGCACATAGAATTCAACGATTTCAATCCTTTTCTTTCTCAGCAAATGGTCTTTTTACCTCAGCGATGCCAATCCTTTTCTTTCTCAGTGAATAGCCTTTTCCCTTAGAAATTTCTTAATGTGATCTCTACGTTTTTGCTTGGTTATTTATTCACTTATTACCTTTGTTATGTACATGCAATTTCACCCAACGATCCACATCTACCCTCAACAATTTATTAATGTAATCTCTATGTTTTTGCTTGGTTATTTATTCAATTATTACCTCTGTAATTTACTTGCAATTTCTCCCAGTGATTGACATCTATCCTTAGCAAATTTGTTACGGATATCACTGTGTTTTCTCGGTTATAAATTTAACATTTTACCTCTGCTATTTATTTAAATTCGCCCAATGATTCGTATATTCCTTCAGCGAATTTATTATGGTAATCTATGTGATTTTCTTGCCCTCTTTCCAACTTTAACCTCTGCGAATATTGATTACCCTCTGGGATTGGTCAAATATTAACCACTGCCTGCAATTGGTGTAAATGCCTAGGGATCCAGACTATCATTCCTCTATGTTTTTGATAGAACCACTGTTTGCGTTGGGTGTAACTACCTCAAGGATCACCCAGCTACCTTAACACCTTCTTATAGTGGAGGTTTCTTCAGAAAATTCTCCCAACCAACTAGCCAACTATAGCTCTAAATCTTAGCTCTGATTTTTGTGTATCTCTGTGTTTTTATAGGCAAGACGTGCCCAACGCACTTGCAAATTTTTCTCAGCGTTTGGAAGAGTACATAGCTCGGTGCCTTTCCCCTATACTTAGCAATTTCATGATTCCTTACCCAGTGATTTTGTTCTTCCATGCTTAGTCAAATTACCTCTCATCACCTTAGAGTTTTTAATGTTGTGTTTCCCTTCTTTTAGCGTTTTTTTTTGCTGTTGCGTTTCCCTTCTTTCAATGTTTTTTTTACTGCTTCATTTTTCCCTTCAGTGCGACCTTTTTCTGACTGTGTTTTCCTTACTTGACGAGAAGATATTCACTCACTATTGAAGCCCTCCAACAATGTTGTGTTAAGTGTGACGTTATCCTTCTAAACCTAGACGTTCATAAAGATATTGCATTGACTTGTGTGAAAAAAAGGGTATTTAGATTGCATAGGTATCAAAATATAATGATAATGGTGTATCAAAGCACAATATAACCCCACTGCTTAATTAACAAACCCTTGTCACAAGCACCATAAAAATGACATAAGGAGAGGTCCCATACATATAAGTTCTTAGGTGAATATTAAGAAAGTATTTATGCTACTGGAATGTATTATTCATTTTTAGTAAGCTCATATTTGAGATTATAATTTCAAACCATGGATGTCAAGCTTCAAAGATGCATGCTAATTCATTTCGTTAATTTTAACATTGTTTTGTCTTTATCAATGGTATAGATTAGGGAGATACCTCAACGTTGGCCTAAAATCCCTTGCATGTGAAGTAAGTAAGAGGAAGACCATTTATTCATCATGAATTTACAAGCATGATAAACTCAATGAAATTGAGTCAAGCGTTTGAGTTTTTTTTTGTTACTTGGGGTTAGATTTAGAGATTAATGAAAGGAACAAAATACCAATACCCTAGATATTTCCAATATTAAAGATAAATATTTAATGCCAAGTAGCACGTGATAGATCCAAGTTTTTATAATATATAGCAATGAATATAACCTTGGATCTAATAACCTAGATATATGAATTTAATATAGACCGTTGATTCACTTAAGGGTTGTGCTTTTTATGAAAATAAATTGGTGGATCCCTAGGCACCTTGAAATAATGGTGAAGCATGATTAATTTAGTAGTTAAAATACTTGTGCACCTTAATAAAGTTGACGTGTGATTTCTTTGTAGTTATTCTCTTGCGCTAGAAAATTAATAAATTAGATTTATTGTGCCTTGATTCAGTTGATAATTACTCTTGCACCAATGAATTATGTGATGTATGTTGTAATAGATTTTGTTGCGCAACTTGAATAAATAGACGTATGCTTGCGCCTTGAAAATAGATAAATTGATTACACTTGCGCATCAACCTTCGTCATTGTATGATTCATGAAGTTTTACATTCTCTTGCGCCCTTGAATTTAATGTTGATCACTCTTGCGTCATGAATAAGTTGCTAATTAATCTTGCGTCATGAAGTTATGTCGATATATGACTGATTTAGTAACTAGTTTTCTCTTGCGCCATTAATTAAGTTGACTTGTGATTGTTCTAGAGTCTGTTTACTCTCACGCGTAGAGATTATTTAATGTTGATGAATGATTGTTAGAATTTGATATCACATGCACTATGAATTAAATGTTGATATATGATTGATAAGATGATGATTACCCTTGCACCATGATTATTTGATGATTAGGGTTGATTGATTGATCTAGTTGATGTTGGACTTGATTGATAGTGGCATATGGACACTTCCTTGTTCCTCAGAACAATAACCAACGCTGAGACCTTAAATGGTCAAAATTAATTGGATCCTGGGCTTGAGCATTGCTTATGTGCCCTGGAGGTCCTAACCTTGCAGGGTAGGTTGGGTGGGTAGTCATTTTATATTCATTATCTGATTGATCGTTGTTTGTGAATTGTTTCAAGATGATTATGATGTGCTAAGCGATGATGCTATTTATGTTTATGTGGTGCTATCCTTTTTTTGAAGCGTTGAATGCATCTTTATTGATTTCAATGATGAGTAGCTGGTAATTCCTTTACTTATAATGTAATTGATTTGTGTTGCTACGATTTATATTGTTGACGCTAATTTCATAATATAAAATAAATAAATAACTTTACCTTTTATGCTTCACTTTCCTAGTCATAATGGAGGGGTTTGTTCAATCTTGTTTACATGTGTAAGACTACAATTAATATATGGTGTGCTTGTGACTGAATGATAAATTATACTTGTATAATTTTGTATTGTCATGCTTGCATATGTTAATTAATTAATAGCATGATAGTGAGGAAAGGTATTAGAGAAAAAAATTGGAGTGAAATTGGTTGTTTCAAGAAGTACCCCATATCCTCAAAGTGCATAGAGGGTATTAGTTACATTAAAATATGGTATATGAGATAATAGTTACAACATTGGGGCTATATGGGCTAGAAACTAGATGTATATGAATAAATTCCAGTTTGATTGTGAAGTGTTTGATGAAATACCATAGGGAGAATAATTGGGGAAGTATTCTTGAAGATCAATTGTTGGGATGATGACTCAAATTCTAAAATTGGATTTCTGTTAGAGCATATGAAGGAACAATTTGTGTAATTTCTAGATTGAAGAGTTTTACTCCATGGCAAATTGAGTAGAAATGTAGTTTGTAGGATATGTGTTTAACAAAATTTTGATGAGGAGAAAGAATTGTTTAGAACCATAACTTCTAACTTAGAATCCCAAATTGGGTATGGGTGTATTCATTGGAAGTTTAATTAAGAAGGGAATAATTTTCATGGCTCAGATCCTGGAGAAATGCTTTAGAATTCTTCAAAATTCGAGAAGAAAGAGGGAAGTAGCCTTGATTTGATAAAACTAATGAAGTGCATAATTACCACCATTTGAAAGAAAACACTATAGACCTAGAATCTAGATGTATCTAACAGTTTTATTTGTAAGAATACTTCTTGCAGAGTTAGCGATACAACAAGGACAAGTAAAGAACATAATTGAAGAATATTATTGAAGATGAGACATGGGAGATGGAATTTAAAGACCTTACATCCATGAAGAAGAAGTTAGCATCTTGAATATCAACATAGAAGAGATAGAGTCTAATGAGAATAGGAAGAGAATGGAGTCATTATAGCTGGTAGAAACTATAAGGAACTTGAATATGGAGGTGAAGAACTGTAGAGCTCATAATTAGAGGATGTTGAAAGCTAAAGAAAATCAAAATCAACTGAACACTTAGCTACTCCATAGCTTAAATCATTTATAAAAGAAAAATAAAGAATGGATTAGGTTCAATGTATGAGGAAGGAGGTAGAGTCCATTCAAGAAGAGAAAACCATAGGATATCCATACATTCAAGAAGTGCTACCAGAACTCAAAGGCATCATTACTCACCAACACATTTAGTAAGGAAGCCATATGTATCTAAATAATCATAGAGTAACTGAGAAGTGTCCCTATTCAGAGATCAAGGGGGAAGGTACAAGAAAAAATAGTTGCAAGGAGTTCTTAGGAAGATCAAGCCACCAACCTTTGATGGTGAAAACAAGATGGGAGAGGATGCTAAATGTTGGTTGCCGGGAATAAGAAAGTACTTTCAACTACAAAATTATTCATGCAATCTAGAAGCTAGAATCAACATATATAACCTATAGGGGAAAGCTTATATTTGGTGGGACTAGTTTAATCAAGTTAAACACACTAATGAGAAGAGGGTTTCTTGGAATTAGTTCAAGAAGTATTTCTAGTAGTAGTACTTTTTGAACACTACTATGACAAGAAGATGCATGGATTTTTTGAACTCAAGTTGGGAAATAGAATATGAGAAGAAGTTTTTGGAGATGTTAAGGCATGTTATCCATATTAAATATGAGAAAGAAAAGATATAGAGGTTCTTATGTGGGTTCCCTACATTCTACAAAGATAAAATTTAGTTTTATGAACCTAAGATTCTTGAAGAGACAATCAAGAAGGAAAAATACTTGTATGACCAAAGAAAATGCATAGTGGATTTTCAAATGACTTGGAGTGATAAGAAAAAGGACAAGAAAGATCGAACGAAGAAGGGATTTCAACCTCCTTTTTTCAAGAATAGTCCTAATACATATCAACAAATCCAACTAGATCAAAGTGGATCTAAGATGGAAGAATCCTTGGGGAAAAAGGAAAGGTAGCCAATGAAATGGAAGGGATATCAAGAAGACCATTCATATAGAGATTCCCTCAAAAGGAAGGAAAAATGAGGAGTGTCGACAACATATAGGAGGAAATTGTAGTATAGACGTGGAAAGTAACATCCCAAGAATATATGATGCCTTGGAAAATCATCAGGCAAACCATTAGTTAAACATGATTGAGGTTGAAGGTGATATTGCTAATCAACCTATTGCAATTTTAATGATTCAAGAGAAATGCATAGTTACATTGCCCTTTATTTCGTTGAAATATTTCATTTGAAAAAAAGTAAGCATGAGAAATCATGGTTGGTTCAATTGGCTACTAGAACGAAAAAGGAAAATTAATGAGAATGTCAAAGGTTGTCCTTTAGATATGGATGGTGTCAACATTGTTTCCGATCTAGACATAATATCACTTGGTCCATATGTTATTCCTATTGGAATGGACTAGTTGGATGCACAACACACTGTCCTAGATTATCATAATAAGACTTTCACTTGTCTTGATGAAGAAGGAAAGAAGAGGATAGTGAAAGGCATTCCCATACCCATTTCTATAACAAAGATTTCATCCTTACAACTAAAGATATGCTCTAGGAAAAGGTGCTAGTTATATGCAACTCATGTGGAAGAGTCGAGAAAGCGCATGTATTTGTGCTACCACCAAAAATATGTAGATGCATTTGATAGCTACAACATTTCTAGTTGGCAATCAACTTTAATTTGCTGGTTTGTTTAAGGAAAAATATTCATTTGACACCGTCTGTTATCAAATTCAACCAACTATCCTGAAGACATAAGTAAATCAATAATATACAAAACATTTATCAAAGGGATGTCTCTTGACCCTAATAGTTTACCGAATAAGCCAAAGTATTAACTATGGTAAAAACAAATACAACCAAATTCGACAATGAAAATGCATAGTAAATATTTTATAAAATAAAACTTCACACAAATTGAAAAAAAAAAAATAGAAAAAAAACATTATAACAAATTTTATACGATACTACAAACTTTTGACTTGCAAATAAGTGTGAGAAGGCCAACATATAACAATTTCAATTATGTAACAAATTTGTTATAAATCTACCACAACTTCAATTTTCATAATATTTATCTTCGTACATGATCATGAAGGTTGTTGAACTTCATTATGCTTTATTGTTGGATTTATTTACTAGGCCTTTTACATTTTAACTTGTTCAAAGTTATTTCACTCATTAGATTGGATGAGTGGTATAAATGTAATAGTCCTTAAAGTTATTTCACTCATTTGATTGGATGAGTGGTATAAATGTAATAGTTATTTACTCATTTGATTGGATGAGTGGTATAAATGTAATAGTCCCTAAGGTATTTATAAGAGTCTTGATATCGTAAACCAAAAAATAAAAAAAAACAAATTTTGATAACAAATCTCCATTTATAAAAACAAGGCGAGAGAATTAACGTGAAATTTACGTTGACATTAAAATGACAATATATATTGGGACACCCTCATGTATCAGTGAATTGACATGTTTTTCAAAGTTTATTTGAATGCACCAATAGCCCAACGTTGTTCGATCTATGCGAGGTCTTTTGTGCTCCAGTCCAGGGATGTTCCCTTCAACTATGATCCAAGCGACACGCCCTCAGGTGCAAATGTGTAATTTCCTTGCTTTGGCTACCACGAGCACTCTCAGCTCGACTCCTTGCACTGCTACAGTGCAATTTTATAGTTCTTTCTCTTGTTTTCAGTTGATAGTCCTTCTTAGTTGCTTAGCACAGTTCGACAAAGACTCGAATCCACCACCTACTCTAGTTTCCGTTTGGTAAGACAGATGGCGGATTGCCATTTTGAACAATGACATCACAGTCTACCACATGTTCTGGTTTCCGCTAATTCAACGAAACATATGGCATACTGTAGCCATGTGACTTTTTTTTACTATAAAAATTAAATAATAGGAAATTCCTCTCTTTTTATTAAAAAAAAAAGACAATATATAATTTATTAATTTAAAAGACATTAAAATGATAATATATAATTTATTAATTTATTTTTTTAAATTGAAATGGAAACATTTCATTAGTAGACAATTTTAATTTTAGTACTTCGTAAATTGTTTTAGAAAATTATATGAATTTATAAAATGAAATATTATAATTTATAATTTTTTTAATAAAAATAAAATAAATAATTTCGAAAATCAAACTTTTGAAAACAAGTTGATAAAAAAAAAAAAAAAACTAAGATTTTTTTGTTTGTTTGTTAATTTGTGCGAAACCTGTTGGCTACGTGATTAACTTGTGGCTTGAGAAATCGTGACTTAGGGGCATCTAAACCGTCAAAATCACCTGGGGATCGCACCCAGCCTGAGCCACACCAACCCTTAACATGGTTGGATTTTTTTTTCCCTGCAGGTTTCGAACCGGTGACTTTAACATCACGGAGTGGCTTAACAACACACTCCGTCACCGACTGTCCTACACCTCGGGGACAAAACAAAACCAAGATTAATATTAAAGGAATCTCGAAAAACTGAATAAGATCTTTTCATCTTTTCAAAAATACTTTAAAAAAAATAAGAACACAATAACCCTCAAAGCACTGAAAGAGTTAGGTGTTAAAAGTGCTTTAGGTTTTTGTTATGTTGTTATTTATGTAGGTTTGGTAAAAATCCTCACTCATGTTTCGTTTATTTATTTTTTAATTAATAAAAATGGAAATATCAATATCAAAATATTAAAATCTCACATATTTATATTTATATATTAATATTGAATTAAGATTTTAGTATTAATATTAATATTAATATTTATATATTAATATGCATGGTTAAGATTGAAATTTGTCTCAAGATAGTGTTTGTAAATGTATTAATTTTAATTGAGACTCTCCAACATATATGAATGTACATTTTTTTATCTTTCTTTTTTCATAAAAAAATATCAACTTATATTAGAATATAGGTTTGTGACATTATAAGAGCTATCTGAGAAATGCACTATTAACCACATTTTTTTATTGTCTTATAATCCATTTTCAACAAAACCCTAATGAGAAAAAGAAACAAAGATTTACAAGGGTAAAGCCAAAAAATTAGAGAGTCCAGATTTTTACATCCAAGAAAATCTCCCAAGTACTAGGAATAAGAAAAATCCAAAAGTAACGCCCCGAGAAGAAGACATTAAAATGTTGACTGACCAAATAGTGAACAAGGGGGCTAGTCCAAAAATTACATAAGAAAATTAAACATCCTTAGAGAGAGACAATACATGCTTCAAAAAAGATAAAAGGTGGATCTCCGAACAAAGTTTCTCCCAGCCACTTCTTCACAGACCATAGATCCCACTTCCTGACGGAGGGCCCGCTTTGACAGTCCATTTGCAATAGAGTTATAATCCATGTATACATGTGATACAATGAGAAATGAGAAAGTCTGCTTGAGCTGCCTTATTTTCCTCATCCAAAACATTGAACCCACCACTTGGGTACAAGCTTTGGAGTTGAGCCAGTCCACCACAATCTTAGAGTCACCAAATATTTGCAAACTATCTATATTTCTGGAATGTGCCATATGCAATAGAACCCACAGGGCCATAATCTCTCCTCTTGTATTTGTTCCTTTTCCACACATAAGGATCACTTTTAAAGTAAAGTTTGTAGGAAATAGGATGATTGCCCCAACCCCACACCTCCCACCATCTCCTTGAGAAGCACCATCGAAATAACCCATTGGCATTTGCGCTATCCTCCTTGGAGGCAAATAGGTCACTCTTGGGGACCTATCTCCTTTCTCGCTCCCTTCCAAATAGGAAGCTATGGCTTTAGTTTTTATCATCAAAGTAGATTTTTCCCCATTCTCAAACATCATTGAATTTCTTTGTTTCCAAATCTCCCAGGACACAAACAAAGGTAGTTCTTTCCATTCTCTAGCTTTTGTTAACCAATCTTTTAAACTTTTCTGAAAGTTAGCTTCCCCCCAAGTGTCAGTCAAAGACAAATCAAACCTTATGAGGTTCCAAACTTGTTTCGCAAAAGAATAGTCCACTGTAAGGTGACTGACTGTTTCAGCTAAGGAAAGACACATAAGACATATATTTGGTCTTATACCTCCCTTCTTCAAAAAATTGTCACTAGTTAGTATTTTGTTCTCCAACATCAACCAGGTGAATAGTAAAATATTCAAAGGACCCTTCCAACGCCATAAATCATTAAACCACCACTTTTGGATGCGAGCTTGCATTTTGAAAACAAGAGCTTCATAAGCCCCCTTTGTCAAAAATTTCCCTTCCTTGCCATCCCAGGACCAAACCAAAGAATCACGCTTCGAGGATAGTGAGTAGCCACAATATCCCAAGCCTGATGTGTACATGTCCCATTCCACCTACCAAGCTCCCATCAAGTCTAATTGGGTCAATGCCATCTAGTTCCAGCCTAAATGGCTAGTCTCATCCACTGACCCAATATGTGACAATATGTACAAACCTTTGAGATGAAGTTCCCTTCTCAGGCCTTCCGACAATTTGTGAAAATTTGTTGCTCCCACCAAAGGGTCCTCCCATAATCTGATGTCCCGACCTTCCCCAGGGATCCAAGCCAACTGGTCTTTTATCACACACATGGCTTCCATCATTTCTCTCCAGCTATTGGAGATTTTCCTTGGACCCATGTACTCAAGGCTGATCCATTATGACACCTCACTCTCTTTAAGTACTTTCATTTTATGACTTCCTTCCAAATACTAGGAGTAAATAGGCATCTCCACTTGATTTTGGCAGCCAATGCCTTCCCAAATAGGTGGATATTTTTAATTCCCCAGCCCCCGTAAGACTTAGGACTAGAAACAGTATCCCACTTAGAAAGATGGATACCCCTTCTCACTTTGTTGCCTGACCACAGGAAATGAAATACGTGCTGCCTAATCTTAACCAACACATGTACTGGAATTTTAGCCAAAGTAAGCCAGTATACCAGGAGATTTTCCAAGACTGATTTAACCATAATATATCTTTCCCCCATTGAGAGCCACCTGTTACTCCAGTTACCAATACTCTTCTCAAATTTAGTCAGAAGCCAATTCTAGTCATTTTTAAGATAATCACACAGTTCAAGAAAATAGCCAAGATACTTAAAACCCGACTCCATCTCCTTAACCTTATATGGTAACAACTGCTAAATATGATTCAAGATGGGCTCCTCCATTCTCGCATGATAGAACATAGATGTTTCCATGTTGAAAATCATTCCAGTAGTTGTGCTAAAGAGTTCCAAGATTTCCTTGAATGTCAACCATTCCTTTACAGTGCCTATGCCAAACAATAACACATCGTCAACAAACATTAAATGAGTAATCTTAAGATCAGTAGCAATCTTCACACCACTCAATCTCCCATCAAGGCATGCTTGTTTAATGAGTAAACTAAGGCCTTCAACTATCAACAGAAACAACAGTGGAGACAAGGGGCATCCTTGTCTGAGCCTGCAGATGCTTTTAAAGAAATCAATAGGTCCCCCGTTAATAAGAACAACGAAGTTTGCAGAGCTAATGCAACCCATTATCCAATTAGTAGAGGTCAAACTCAAACCAATATGGAGTAAGACCAATCAAAGAAAGTCTCATTTTACTCGATCGTATGCCTTCTTCAAGTCCAATTTAAGAACCAAATCCTTCATTTTCTTAACTTTTATAGAGTGGATGCACTCTTGTGCTACCCCAATAGCATCTATAATTTTCCTACCATCCAAAAAATTGAACTTTTCTTTTGAGATCAAACTGGATAGAGTAGGTTTGACCCTATTACTGATGATCTTAGAGACAAGTTTGTATACCAAGTTATAGAGTGATATAGGCCTAAAGTCAAAGAAAGTGGCAGGTTTTTCAGTATTTGGAATGAGGGTAATGAATGTAGTATTCAACCCACCAGTAACCACACCAGTTATTCTGGACTCTTCAACCGCCCCTCTTAAAGTCTCACCTAGAATGTTGAAGAACTCTAAGAAGAATTGTACAGTCCAACCATCACATCCTGGACTCTTAGACTTTTCGAAGCCTTCTAAAACCTTCTTGATCTCATCTGGGGTAACCTAAGATTCCACTGTTCTTGTTTCCTCATCCGAGAAGAATCTAGGGTACCTTCTGACCACATTCAGTTGATTAATTATGGATAGATTTCCTTTCTCCAAATATAGCTCTTTAAAATACCCCATCGCAACTTGCTCCAAATTTTCCTGACTTGTGTGAAATCTTCCTTCCCCGTCCATTATTTCCTAGATAACATTCCCTTTTCTCCTTCCTTCAACAATTTTATGGAAATATCTTGTATTCCTATCTCTCGCATCCAACCAAATAACTATTCTTTTCTGTCTCCAGGATTCTTCCTCAATCTTCAAAATCCTCAGTTTTTCTGCTCCAGGGATCTAATAGCTAAATCTTCCTCTCTACTCACAATCCAACTGATATTTTGTGTGTACCACTCATCAATATCATTTTCCACTTTCATCAAATTGTCTCTCAATTGAGCCTTCTTAACAGTCTCCCATTGCTTTACTTTAATCTTCAACAACTTAATACTGTTCACCAAATGTGACATATAGGTACAAGACTGGTCCTTCTAAAATCCTGTCCAATGATCCCTTACCAAAACCTTAAACCCGAGATCCTCCAGCTAGATTGCATTTAGTTTGAATTCTTAATATGTCTTCTCACCCACTGACTCAATCTACAATATGATGGGGCTATGGTCCGAAACCCTGGTACTATCCTCCCAAGTACAACAATTACGAACAAAGTTGAATAAATTATCACTAAGAAGGTATCTATCCAGTCTCTTCGAAATACCCTCTATCCCCACTCTTCCATTCATCCAAGTTGGAGACAAATGACCAGGAGAAACATCGATCAGTTCATTATCCAATAGCATAGTATCAAAAAAAGAGGCCAAGTGATCCGAGCGAGCAGAGGCTCCCCAAATTTCTGTAGTAGACAAAGTAAATTAAGGTCACCCACAAAAATAAGGTTTTCCAACCCCAAGATCCCTACCTTCTGAGCTTCCTTTGAAAAATCATTTATGTTAACATAGGATGCATAAAAGTTTATAATGTTCAAATTCCTATTCAACTCCAGAGAATAACCATCCATAAGAATTGCAGTCATAATTAAAAAAGGTTTAAAAGAAACTTTTGATGGGTTCCAAGTAGTAAGAAAGCCACTAGACTGGCCTAAAGCATCCACATAACAAATATTCTAGCCTCCCAAGAGTTTAGTAAAAACCTCCCGCGCTTTCAAACCCTCTACCATAGTCTCCTAGATTAGGATAACATTAAGAGCGATCTTTTCAACTAGTATTTTGAGGAGATGGAACTTGGGGTCCCCCTACCCCCCTAACGTTCAGGGACAACAAAATCATTGACAAGTCTTGGTGAGGGCCTTCTGCTCTGTAAGTGCCCTAGGACCATTAATGACAGACTTCAAGGATAAAGGAGTGACAATGGAGTTCCCCTTCTTAGAGCTCCTGGTTCTAATAGGAGACTTATCCTTTCTCAATCCCCCAAGTATGGATCCATTTCTCACTCCTAAATGAGTCAATGAGTGGATGTCAGATTCAACTGATTTCACGACCAGGGGAGTGGAAGTGTCCAATTACCCTTTTCCACTTGTCCTAGGGATCGATTATCAATGAAAACAAGAAGAGGGGATCTGTACAATATCTCCTTAAAGGAGGGGGCCTAGGGATTCCAGTGGGTAGTGGAATTTGAGAGACCAAAATCCTGATTAACACCAATATCCCCCGTCAAGCTGATTAAATCCTGACTCTTCAGGGATCGAGAAGAAGTAAACAATGGATCATTCATCGACCGAGCCGTAGATTCTAGGTTCTGATAACCCAAGAGGATCCCATCTAGCTCACTAGAGAGAGTTTGTGCATCCCACCCAACGGGTTCTTCCCTAAGATGATCATTGTCGTCTTTTCAATGTTAGACCAAGATTTTGAGTCATTGGCATTACCTCCATAAAATAGAACAAGTGAATCCCTTTCCCCTCCCTCCCTAGTCTGAGAAGAAAGCATATCCAGTGGCTTCCCCATTTCACCATCCCCAGATAATTACTTAGTTGAATCCCGATCCCAAACCTCCAGTAATAAATTCTCTTGATATTTCAATGATAGATAAAGAGAGGGTGAAATTAGTTCCAACTTACCAATGAAATTTCGTTCCTCCAGTGCGACTCAAGCGGAAGGTTGAACAACAGGTTGGCTCTCCTTCAACTTAGATGCTTCTATTGAACCGAGGTCTTCGACCCCAATACCTTCAAATTCAGTCTGAGGAGTAGAAATTAAGTAATGACTCCCATTGTACTCCCTACGAAGGTGATATGTTTCCCGAAAGTAAGTGCAACAGGGAGGTATACCCTAGTAATCCATCCTTTGTGAAAACTGCATCCCTCGCCAAAAAATATCAATACTCTCAAGTAATACCAGGTTTTTCTCGATGGCCACCAGTATCCTAGCTACGCGCTTATCTGAGCCTCCCACCAGCCCCTTATCCACTCGAAGGAAGGTACCTAGCACATTCCCAATTTCTTTTAATGTCGCTTCATTCCATAGAACCAAAGGCATCTCTAGCAGAAAGACCCACAAATGGCATCGTCGAAAATGCTCCCTGGTTGGGCTGAAGCCGAGATGTCAGTGTTTCATCATGAGGCTCCCAATACCACAAAGCCAAAACTTCCCCCTGAATTTTCAAAGCATCCTCATTGCTTCTGAAGTCGAAACTAATCCAACCATGCAGGAGTATGGATATCCCAACATATAACCAAGTATCGGTAACCAGGTAAGTTCCATCCAGTTACCCACATCCCTCTAATAAAATGCTCCATAACTAAACTTGCCTACCAAATTCTGAAGATTCATTCATACAACCTCCTGAAAACCCACGTCCCTCCCCAACACCATTTCCTTTCTGGATTTAATGGTTTTCCATGCTTTAACCCTTGAAATCGCCCTATTATTCGAGACCTCTTGCTTCTTCCCTGTGAGTGATGAAGGCTCAACTCCTACACCCAGTGAAGAAGTGTCTACACAGGTTCTAAGGGTTTCCTCACCTCTCTTAGTTCTTACACTACTACCGAGTGGAAAAGATCGATCTAGGGTCGCTCCTTCTTGTAGATTAACTCTCTTTGCCTTCAACCTAACACCCCCTATGAACTGAATCAGTGAGGACTCTCCTTTGGTAGCCACCTTAGTACCTACCACCTGATCTCTAATAGCGAGGAGTTGTCCTGCTCACAACCATATAATCGCCTCAAGCTTGTTTTTAAAGACTCTGTCTCCTTTAATGACGTCAAGCACATTCCAAAAGGTGTCATCCTCTATTAGAGCCTCCACCATAAATATCTAACCACAAAAACATGGCCTCTAGACAACTGCTAATACCACTGCCAATGCCTTGAACCCACCCTCGAACACCTAACCACCACTAGTGTTCGTTTCAAGGGATCCTAACAAACTTGCCTGAATCACTGTTGTCGAATCACTATTGCCTTTAATGCCTGGAACTCCTCTCAAATGCCTTATTTTATGTCAAAAAAAAATAAACGGCTGCCATTAATTCCTGAAACTCTAGATTCCATGTACATCCTTCAAGTGAGGCCGTCTTGTTAATATTATGGTAGCTGTGGGAGGTATTTACCTCCACGTGTAAACCTGACGAGAATAGAAGACTCCGGGAAGCAAGAGAAACCCTAATGAGTTGGCTAATAACCCTAGAAGCCTTGTCAGCTCAAGAAGATAATTTATATTAGGCTATTAACCTCCAAGAGAAGAAGTCGACCAGAAATAATAATAATATGTTGAACAAACATTTATCCAGAAGGAGAAGTTGGCCCCAACAAAACTGGTAGAACTACTATAAATACAGGACGCCAGTTCTCATTTGTAGCATCTCAGAATTGTAGTTTTCCCAGTTGGTGCGCACTACAGTTGCATTCTTGTGCGCAGGTTTGGAGGAGAGTTGCAAGTGTAGCTGCAACAACAACTAGTTCTCAGTATTGGCTTGAATATCTCTTGGCTAAGGTTTGGACTATCTGATCAGTCTTTTGTGTTGCGTTATCCTTGGGGAAATGTGCACTACCCTTTGTTTGGCTATCTAGCCTAGGGTTTGCTTCCGGAGGAATTCTCAGTCAAGGTTTAGGTGCTCGGAGGGAGGCTTCGACCTATGGTTGGGTGACGAAGGTATCGTCAATGGTAAAATGAGCACACCATCTTCTATATTCTAACAGGTTATGGGCCCACACCCCTTCAGTCAGCCTAAAACGCTGGAAGGAAACATAGCCGCTAGACATTGAGTTCGTTGAGGAACTGCCGCTAGGGTTACTAGCAGGAGTAGTTTCCAAAAGCACTGCAGCTAGGGTTACTAGCAGAAGCAGTTGAAGAAACCCTAAACCTCTTGTCGAGGCACCTTAAGTGATGAGATTGACCTAATCTCTGGATAGATCAGTGCGCCCTAGCCCAGCGCATCTCCTGGTACTCTCAGAAGACCAAGACGTGAAGTTTGGATTTCTGGTCAAATCTAGGGTTTGACCAAGTCAAGCAAGCCATGATGAACTCTATGAAGTCTGAGAA
>ML788178.1:146866-171089 GCA_009831015.1 Picea engelmannii | reverse complement strand
ATGGGATGCATTTGCCGCAAGCATGAACACAAGGAAGGAGTACCTGACATTTGAAGAACTTTGGACTTGCTGTGCTCAAGAAGAATCAAGGATCAATGCAAAAGAGAAACCTCAAAAGAAGCACGATGATCAAGCCTTCACAGTAAGATTCAAGAACTTCAGGAACAAAAGAAAGTTCGATTTAAGAAGGAAGCCAAAACAAAGAAAATACATTTTAGAAATATAGTGCTTCAATTGTTAAAAGTACGGTCGCTACAGGAATCAGTGTCCCGAGCTAAAGAAAAGGAAGGAGAAACACGAAGCATCGATTGTCGAAGAAAAGGAACCTGCAAAGAAGGCTAAGCAGGATGGAAGAGACTTCTTCTACTAAAAGGTAACAACACTCCTCTTATTTCTTGTACATATCTTGCTTGCATCGTCTTTATACATAATGTGTTCCAAGAAGAAATATACCCATGGAAGAGCCACAAGATAAGAATGAATATCATTAGATAATACACATGAAAGGATGAAATACAAATCATGTGGAAGCTACTGCAAGATAAGCCGAATCAATCATGAAGAGACTTAGAAGTCAGACATGAAGAGGAATTGGAGAAAGACTTATGACGACAACTAAGACGAAAGCATGGACTCTGTTAGATAGAGAGAGCCAAATATATATTGCATAAGACAATAAGGATGCAGATGGAAGCATGGACTCTGTCAGACGGAAGGAGCCGATTATATGCACTCTTACATGAAGCAAGGGTTAGGAGGGAGCTAATTCTATGATCCATTGAAGATGATAAAATATATATCCATGGTAGCAACCATGAAAAGACAGTAAGTGTTTAGCTCAACCGTAGAAGAAGACCTCTTCGAAGAAAAGCCTTAAAGTATTCCTGGTTGTCCATCCAGATCCGTGATCCTATGATGAAAGGAAGGAGTGGAATATCTAGAACATGGAATCTACAAGAAACTCCATGGATCCAAGAGATAATGAAAAACATGAAGATTCCAAGAAAGAAAGAAAAGCCAGAACAACCAATCATTACATCAATAATCATAAGATTACCAAGCTTGATATGAAAGCAATCAAGTAGAAGAATTGAAAGTCGTGATGAAGAACAGTGTATGGAAGACTTATGAATGAAAGCATTGCGAGATCCAGAACCAAAGGTTCTCTCAGATGGAGGGAGAAGACTATGATGATTACTTGTTCCAATACACTAGACATATCACTACATGAATCAGTTTATCATCCACAACATCCATGAGTTGGAGTTCTACATCAGATAAATGCAAAGAATGTTCTCCAGAGAAATTGAATAAAGAGCGTATGAAGAGCAGTCTCAAGACTTTGAGGCATACCAGAAAAAGACTCCTGTATGCAAATAAGAAGAAGATAACTTGGTGGAGAACCTCCAGTGCACATCAGAATCGTGGTGAAGATTTTGTATAACATCAAGATGACTACTCAGAAGATCAGATCTCATGATGATAGAAGAAGTGTCACATGGATATCTTCCAGTTCTCCAACCATGATATACTCTATCATCCAGATTTACATGAAGCCTTCACAATGTTCCAGACTAAAGTACAAGTATTACATTATCCATGATGAAGTCCAGAAAGGAGAAAGTGGTTCTCCAATATATATCCCCACTAATGAGCAGACAACAAATATCCTGACAAAACCTCTATCCAGAATCAAGTTTGCATATTTTCGAGAGAAGATAGGGATCGTGGAAATAACTCCCTCAGCTGAAAGGAAAGATTATCCAAGCTAGAAGAAGGTACGGAAAAATATTCTTGAAGAACATTTATTTTTGTGATTTAAATAACTCTCTAGTTAGGAAGGAGCACTGAAAACATTATTTATTTTTATAATTGAAAATTAGTCCAGATCGGACAAATGCTTTCCTGTTCGGAAAGTGGATTGATATTGTTGATGGAAAGTGACTTCCCATTGTAGTTAACATGGGAGGCAGACTGATTGTTGATGTATCATAGACAACAACTTCCAATTGTAGTTAACATGGGGAGTGGTCTAGGACAATCATTCTTCTTGGCAGTCACTCTGAGTAGTGGTCAAGTAGAACGGTCCACCTCGCTGGGCAGTCATTCTTTCGAAGTTCATAGTTGTGAGCAGTTTCAGAGAATGGTCTGTTTTGGAGGTTGATGCAGGACAGACATTCCTTAGGGCAGACTCATTCTCTTCATGTTACACTTTGTTTAGTGTCGGAGGAATGGCCCAGGGTGGGGAATAGTCCAGGCTCAACAATTAGGGATAATCATTCCTTAGGGTTTATACATTCTCTCCAGGGTGCACTTTAATTAGTGTAGGAGGAATGGCCCAAGGTGAGGAATGGTCCAAACATTTCTTAGGGTTTATACATTATGTCTAGGGTGCACTTTAATTAGTGTAGGAAGAATGGCCCAGGTGAGGAATGGTCTAGGCTCAGAAATAAAAAATAATCCTTCTTCCTTGTTTGTGAAGAATAGGGCAGATAGCCCATTGCTGATGAGGGCAGATATTCTTTCAGATCTCACAAACGTGAGTGAAAGATTGGCCCAGAGGATTCAGTTTATCTTTAACAATATTTTTCTATGCAGGATGGCATTAGATGATTGTTATGGAGACTACCTGTCTCCAGATAGTAGAGATATACTACTGTGGTGGATATGTTCCATTGTTCGCGAGGCAAATATTTATTCAGAGCTCATAGATGTCAGTGAAATATTGGCCTAGACAAATCAGTTTATATCATAACATTGTTTCTATGCAGGATGCTATCATATGTTTGTTATGAAGACTGTATGACAGTAGATGAGGACTACTGTGGTGAATATGTTTCACTGTTCGAAACCATACGTTGCTGATCAAGTACTTGTGTGTTACTTGATGTGGTAGTGAACCACTGGATTGTAGTTATGTACTACTATGAATAGACACAGTTGTGCTCTATCCTTGTTCTAATTGCCTTGAAGACTATCATCAGTTTATTGGAGATAATGATCATCCGGATGGATGATGAACAGATATTTTCCAGACGAAAAATAGTTCAGAACCTTTACTCCTCTTGTATCACTCTATGGTGAGAGTGACTTATCTAGCATCATATCTAATTACTCAGATGAAGTATGGTTTCGAGATTTTATGCAACTGATGGTGATGGTGATGCTCATGATCTAGTCATGAAATAGTCTAGATGACTATATTGATGCTATCGGGTAAATGGTATGTTTTCTGCTCAAGTCCATTACCTGTAAATACCTCTCTAGCTAGTAGGTAGTGTTAATATTATGGTAGCTGCGGGAGGTATTTACCTCCATGTGTAAACCTGACGAGAATAGAAGACTCCAAGAAGCAAGAGAAACCCTAATGAGTTGGCTAATAACCCTAGAAGCCTTGTCGGCTCAAGAAGATAATTTATATTAGGCTATTAACCTCCAAGAGAAGAAGTCGTCCAGAAATAATAATAATATACTGAACAGACATTTATCCAGAAGGAGAAGTTGGCCCCAGCAAAACTGGCAGAACTACTATAAATATAGGGTGCCAGTTCTCATTTGTAGCATCTCAGAATTGCAGTTTTCCCAGTTGGTGCACACTACAGTTGCAGTCTTGTGCGGAAGTTTGGAGGAGAGGTGCAGGTGCAGCTACAACAATAGCTAGTTTTCAGTATTGGCTTGAATATCTCTTGGCTAGGGTTTGGACTATCTGATCAGTCTTTTGTGTTGCGCTATCCTTGGGGAAAGGTGCACTACCCTTTGTTTGGCTATCTAGCCTAGGGTTTGCTTCCGGAGGAATTCTCAGTCAAGATTAAGGTGCTCGGAGGGAGGCTTCGGCCTATGATTGGGTGACGAAGGTATCGTCAATGGTAAAACAAGCACACCATCTTCTATATTCTAACACATCTTTCCCTTACTCAACCCTCCAAACATGCGCAGTTAATTCACACAAACTTTCATGCAAACTCCAATGAATTGGTACAATTAATAAAAACTCCAATGACATTAGTGATTTAAAGACATTGTATCTAAGAACTATGTTACAAACTCATAAATGTTGTGGCAAATTGCATAAAAACCATTGGATTTAGAATACCTTTGAATTCAAGAGCTTTCAAACACTCTGCCACAACATTTACATTTATTATTATGTGGTGAGATACTTAAACATAAGCATTTAATAACACCACATTCAATCATTGGATCATGATCCTTATATAAATCTCAAACAAGAAAGTCATATTATCTCTTCATATCCTCTAAAAAGTTATTTTAATAACTAAACTCAATAAAAGTAACCAATAAAATCAAAACATAAACCTTTAACCAATCTTAAATAACATCTCTCTTTCATATATTGCTTCAAAAGTCAAAGATGAAATATTCCACTTAACTAAATATTGAATATCTCCCCCATCAATTCATCTCACCAATACTATAAACTCATTGAAATGAGTATCTATGTACCCTTCCTCTACTCATTTCTACGTTTACTTACTTTGGATTCCATGGAATTCCATCATAACCCATGTATGAGATTAAGGCCATTGATTTGGTTGGTTAGTCGCTGAGAACTAAAATTTATTTAAGATAAAAGAAACTGATTATCCTTGTGCCTTTGTTTACTTTTCATGCTTTTATCCAAATACTAAAATAAATATGATAAAACTGATTAAGCATGAATATACGTGCTTTCTGGTTGAGCCCCACCACGAAAGTTGGACATTTATATGAGATAATTAAAGGATATGAGATACTCAAACGAATGTCTTAAAAAAAAAGTGTTAAATAATGATTGATATGAATGCTTTGATGATTATAAGATAGATAATCTCATAACATAAATAAAAGGTTATATTGTTGAAATAAGTAGGAATATTTTGTATATATTTTATTTTGATAGGTTGATTAGAATTGATATTCACATACAAATAAAAGGTTTTGAAATATTGAAAAAAAAATTAAGTATTTTTATCATTATATTTAATAATCTTTTCAAAATCAATATTCACAAATAAGCTTTGAAATATTGAAAAAAAAAATTAACATTTTTATCTTTAAATTTCAGTCTTTTTTACACGTTCAAGATTTTTGGATTATATTTCACAGTCTTTTTTACACGTTTAAGATTTTTGGATTGTACTAAAGTTATCGTGTAAAATTTATGTGTCCCCACTTTGTAATCTTAATATTGTTGAAGACCTACTGACCTTTGATATCGTGAGAGATGAATAAACCCTTGAAAATTGGATAATGGAAACCCACCACAATAAGTAACAAGTAACTACTCTTGATTATTAAAATGACTCTATTTTTCCTTTAAAAATCTATGGTTTATGGTTCATGTTACTGTTATGCTTATATATGATTGAAGATTAATATATTTAATTTATTTTTTTTGGACTTACTATTTTACAAGAGTAAAACAGATTTCACTTCAATGTTGTGTGCATGCACTTTTCGGAGCCTATCATGGCTGAACAGTCCTCCTCCATTGTAATAAGTCAAATAAGCCAACTACTTTGAATACCTTAGAAACATGTTTTACAATTTCTCTTTTATTTTATCCTTAAAAACTTATCTACTTTCATTTAAAGCTAAGTGCTTTGAGTGATTTTTCATTTGAGAAGGGTAAACTAGATTGAGTCTTTGCATTGGTGTATCAATTTCTCACTATTTTATCCCCCAAAACTTATCTATTTGTATTTAATGAGTGATGTTTCATTTGATAAGGGTAGACTAGAATGAGTCTTTGCATTGGTGTATCAATTTATTATTGAAGGTCTAATTGGTCAACCCCATGTTAGTTTTCCTTGTAAAGAAAACAACAACTTTGTCGGGAATGAATTTTTAATTCTTTTGAAAAGATTGAGACTTAGTTGATTGGTTGTTTTTTTTAGAAGTTTTGCTTGCTATTTTTCTACACTTTGCCTATCTCTAAAGATTTATGACATGCCATTTACATGTTGATATTTGTGTTTTCTTTTTCTCTTTGTTTCTCTTGATCATGACTTTTCTCTAAGAATTTATTTTAGATCGAGTTCTTATATGTCGTGAAAGCATGTCATCTTACCTCTAAAGATGAAAATAAAAATATTTATAAAAACTATTTATGAGACCACCACTTTTTATTTTACTACATGTGATTATTGAATATTGTTTTTTTAGTATTTTTTATAAAAGAATAACATATAAGAAATAAGTCTTTTAAATACTTAAAAAAAATAAAAAATCGATAGTGTTTGTTTTGCTTATATGGTTTGAGTCTTTTTATTATTTGATTTAATCACATTAATTAAGTTACTAAAATGAATTAATAAAAAAGAATGAAAACCATTTTATTTCAATAATTTTTCTTTTCCAAATATTTAATTTATTAACTCACAAAACACATATATATTAAAAAGGATTTCTTAATACATCTACATTTTGAAATAATTCTTCCATTACTCATGGTGTAATTTTTCTTTTTTAATTATTTAATTTATTAACTCACAAAACACATATACACTTAAAAAAAAAATTCTTAACACATTCACATTTTGAAATAACTCTTCCATTACTCATAGTTTATTGCATCTATCCAACATTAATTTCTAAGAAAAACACTAAAAACAAAGCATTGTGCAAGTTGATTGAAATCATTATACCTTCATCCACCTTTCATACTTCTCATTCATAACATGTTCCACAAAATGATAAAACAGATTGATTTGGATTTATTTAATACTAAAAACGTACTGCCTTACTCATCTCCAACAAGAAAGTTGGATATTAACTTGTTCCACATAATGATAAAAGAGATATATTTGGATTTTTTTAATACTAAACACATGTAATACCTTACTCATCTCCAACAAGAAAGCTGGATATGGGATAATGGAAGGAATGTCTCCTCAAAAAGTTAAATCATGATTGATATGGTGGTATACATTCCCAAAGACCACCATCATTAGAAAAAAGTTTTAAGTCATGATGATATTTAATTACTTTGCAATCTCATAATTAGTTAAGAGATAATTTATGAAATAATGCATTAATGAATTATCATATTATCACTTATGAGATAACTTGTGAAGTAATGCATTAATGAATTATCATATTAATGCTTAGAACAAGTTATATAATTTTTATTCTAAATTATGTGAAGAAACATGTAAATTTTTTTGTAAAGTGTCAAATTCATTACTATTCTCATAGCTTTAGTTTTATTATTTAAATGGTCTTTTTAAATATGAAGAAATTATTATTCCATTGTCAAGTGTTTGACAAAATATCTTAGGGAAAATAATTGGGGAAGTGTTCTTGAAGATTGCGATTATTGAAATGATGACTCAATTTTCAACATTTAATTTTTGTTAGAAAATATGTAGGCACAATTTGTGTAATTTCTAGATTGTAGCATTTTGCTCCATGTCAAATTGAGTAGAAATGCAGTTTGTAGGATATGTGTTTAACAAAATGTCCATGAGGAGAAAGTACTATATAGAGTCATAACTTCCATCTTAGAAGCCCAAATTGGTTATGGGTGTATTCCCTCAACTCCATCCTTAAGAAGGATGTTTCTATTACATATACTAAAGAAATCTAACAATGTTTTGAAAACATCAAAGAAAATTTGATTTCTTAGCCATCTTATCCCTTCTTGTTGATGATTTTTTGTTGATCCTATACACATCGATGACTGAATATTTGATAGGGTGGATGCTCTCCCAAGAGGATAAGAATTGTGTTTAACACAATATTTATTATACAAGTTGCAATTTTCTTTCCTATCACCCCAAATACATTGAAGTCAAAAAGTGTGTATGGTCATTGTCTCCATTACCAAGAAGCTCCAACATTACCAACTAAACAATTCATTTAATTTTCCAACACAACCCTATTTGGTATCTCCTTTGTAAGAATAATCACATCAGATGTACATGAAGTCAATGGATCCTCCTTCTTCAAGAGTTATACTTAGAAGTCATTAATCAAAATTCCAAAAAGGAGATGCTCATGGATGAACAATTAGATGGTTACCCTATCACCTCAACATTCTCCAACTTCATAGATGGTTCTTTTCCCATCCTGTGATCTACCCATTGACTCAGGTACCTCTAAATTTGCCATCTTGGGTAAATTTTGAGTTTATGATACCATTCATTAAATCAAGAAGCATGATATATGTACATGCAATTATCAAGAAAATGTTAAAATATAAAATAAATGAATAGCATGCCATGCATAGCATTAACAACAAACATGCATGATATAAACACATATCAGAGATAATTAATACACAACAAAATATAAATTATAAAGAAAACACAGAGAACACTTATCTTTAAATAACCATTCACCAACTAGTTGTAGACCTCAGACGTTCCACCCAACCTTAGGCTCAGTTGCACATAAAATTTCTACAATAGGCCACCCCGAGCCGACGCTATGAATCCACAAGGATGATTCCTAGGTCGACTCTAAAACACACAATAGTCAACTAACAATGTCTCACATTTTTTTGAACCACATAGAAATTCCCAATTTGATATATCTCTTCCCCTTCAGCTTGCACAACCCCAAAGAAGTGAACCCCCTTCTCTACAACGCAATCCCTCAGGATGTTCCACTTCTTTTCTAGGGCTCCAGTGTTACTGGTCAAGAAATATCAATGATGGAAATTCCAAGGATTTTCAGTTGTGGATAGTTCTTCTCAAAATGTCAATGCATCCACACACTCAATAATTAATTTCTTCCCAGAATAACCAACAGTTTCCTACAACCAACAAGCAATGACTCTTTTCCTCCAACAATTTGTTTTCCATGCCAACCCCGGAACAAAAATGAGCAAGAATGAATGAGAAATAATGAATGGCGACCAAAAATGGTTGAGTAACCCCCAAACAACCCAATAATAGGGTTTATGTAATTACATGTAATTAAGCACCATGTGTCCTCCCCAAGAAGCTCATGTAACCACTTTTACCAACTAATTCCAAGATGGGTGAATAAAATATAATAAAAAGACTTGTCTCCTTTAGCCCCCCTTTCTCATGGAATCATATCCCCCTATATTTTTCCTTGTCCATATTGCAACCAATGATGCATTTTTATTATTAATATAAAAAGTATTATATTTCTAGGCTCTCTGGCCTTTCCAATTTACATGCACTCTAGCCTTTCATCAAATAATAAAAAAATACAATATTAATCCAGGGACTCAAAATTGAGATATTATGTTCCCCTCCCCCTTATTTTGGCACTATCCTCAGAGCATATACAAAAGAGAAAACACAATTTCAAAATTCTTCAAAAATTCATAGGTACTCTTCCTGCATGGAATCCTCATGCTCCCAAGTAGCATCTTCAAGATTGTAATAGGTCCACTGAACCTTTACCAATCCAATGGCTCGATTCCGAAGCACCTTGACCTTCCTATCCAATATGCAGACCGACTGGACCTAAAAGACTCTTTTTGGCTCCAGCTGAACCAAATTCCAACCAATAAAATAGGATCGCGCACATACTTTTTCAACAAAGAGACATGAAACACATTATGCACATTCACGGAAGTAGGCAATGCAATCATGTATGAAACTAGCCTATTATATCCAATATCTCAAATGGACCACAAAATATGGCTTCTAGCTTGGTACAGTTTCCCAACTTCAATGAGCTCTTCTTGGGCTTCACTTTCAAAAGTACATACTCTCCCAATTTAAATTCTCTAGGTGTCCTATTATTATTTGCTTAACTCTTTTGTCTATCTTGTTCTTCTTTCAAATTCTGTTTAATTTTAACCATCTGGTCTTCCATCTCCTTGAGCAATTCTGGCCCAAGCACCACTATGTCTGCTGAGTTATCCCAACTCACTAGAGTATTGCATTTTCTACCATACAAAGCTTCAAATGGGCTCATCTTAAATGAAGCTTGATACCCATTATTGTAGGCAAACTAAACCAAATGCAAACAATCTTCCCACTTATATGGCTTATCCATCACATACAATCTCAACATGTCTTCAATCACTTGGTTGACTCTCTTAGTCTTCCCATTTGACTGTGGATGGTATGTTGTGCTAAAGTTTAGATTTGTACCAAATCCCTTAAATAATCTTCTCCAAAATTTTGAAGTAAACTTTGTATCTTTGTATGAAACAATTGACATAGGTATCCCATGAAAGATAACAATTTCCCTCATATAAATTTATGCAATGTTAGCTACTATATGAGTCATATTCACTGGAATAAAATGAGCATCCTTTGTCAATGTATACACCACTACCATTATTGAATCATGTTGCCTTGTTGTCTTGGGAAACTTAGTGACAAAATAAATGGTTACCACTTCCCATTTCCTCTATGGAATTGGTAATGATTGTATCAAACCCGTTGGTTGTCTATGTTGAACTTTCACTCTCTAATATTTCATACATATGACAATGTAATTAACAACACCCTTCTTCATTCCTGGCCAAAAGTATTGGCTTCTTATTGCTGCAACTATTTTTTGGTAACCATGATTTTTGGCATATGGAACATTATGCATTTCTTTTAACACCAAATTCTTGAGTTCTCCAGAATCAGGAACAAAATTTTTGTTTTTATGCATAATTACTCCATGTTCCTTTATATTATATTATTTAAATTTATGTTGTACATTTTCTTGCTGTAAGATTTATTTTACCTATAGGTAATGCTGGTCTGTAACAACAACATCTAAAATTCTTCCCTTTAAATATGATTGATGCATACTAATGGTTGTAGCATGCATAATATGTACCCTTTTGTTGAGTGCATCAACACCTTTATTCTATTCCTTTGATATGCTTGATGTCAAATTCATATTGACTTAAAAATTTCATCCATCTTGTTTCCTTGGCATTTAAAGTTGGTTTCTCAAAAGTTTATTCCATATCAGTATGGTCCATCCTTAATTCAAATTTCGTTCCCATTAAATAATGTCTCCACATATTCAATGCATTAATTATGGAAAAAAATCTCCTAATAATACGTGGCATAATTCTTCTCATGTTCCTGAATATTTATGCACTCATAACTAATGACATGTCCATTCTAAGTGAGGACTCCACCAAGTCCTTTTTTTGCATGCATCAATGCATACCACAAAATTTTCACTTGGATCAACATCTTTAAAGGTGTACTAGTGAGTAATTCCTTCAATAAATTAATTTTTTCTTCACAGTCTACCGTCCATTCAAACTTAATTCCCTTCTTTTGAAAATAAGCGATGGGATAAGCAATTTTAGAGAATCCTTCTATAAATTTCCTATAGTATCCAACTAATCCCATGAAAGATATGATTTCTGAAACATTATTTGGTGTTGACCATCCCCTAATGGATTCAAAATCCTCTGGATCCACTGATATTCCTTCTTATGAAATAATGTACCCCAAATAATGGACCTGCTCTTGGTAAAAGGATCACTTGCTTAACTTATCATAAATCTAATGTTCCCTTATAACTTGCAACACCAACCTCAAGTGATGCTCATGTTATTCCTCTGACTTACGATAAATAATTATGTCATCCAATAACACAATGACAAACTTATCCATATGATTTCTGAATATGACATTCATTAAGCACATAAAGATAGATGATGCATTGGTTAGTCCAAATGACACCACTACAAATTCATAATTCTCATACATGGTTCTAAAAGTTGTCTTATTGATGTGTTCTTCCTTGATCCTCACCTGGTGATATCTTGACCTCAAGTCTGTATTTGAAAATATTGTTTCCCCTCTTAGTTGATCAAATAGGTCATCAATTCTGGGTAGAGAGTATTTTTTCTTCACCATGGATTTATTCAACTACCTAAAGTCAATGCACAACCTCAACCTTCCATCCTTCTTTTTCACAAAGAGTACTAGTGATCCCCAATGTGAAACACTTGGGTGTATGTACCATTTCTTTAGTAGTTCCTCCAGTTGAATTTCTAATTATTTTAATTATGGTGTACTCATTATGTAAGGATTTTTTGATATTGGATTAGTTCCTGGTACAAAATTAATAGAGAAATCTATATCCCTCTTTGGTGGCAATCCTGGTATTTCTTTGAAAACATCTTCAAACTCTTGCAATATTGGAAAATATTTAAGACTTGGACCTTTGGTATTTTTGTCTCCCTCACATCTCTTCAACTATAAGGCTGGAATATCCTTGATAGAAATGGGTCTTTGAATTCTTTTCACAGTGCTCTGCTTCCCTTCTTCATCAAGAGATGTAAATACCTAATTCTAGAAATCTAGGATAGCATGATGCTTTTCCAACCAATCCATTCCAATTATAATATCATAAGATCCTAATGGTATGATACTTAAGTCAAATATGGTATTGACTCCATTCAAATTTATTGAACAATCTATGACAATCTCATTGATCCTTCTTTTGGTTCCAATGGCTATTTGAACCAACAATGATTTTTCAAGCTTACTTTTCTTCAAATGAAATCAATCCACTATTTTAAGATCAATGTAAATATGGCGTGTTCTTGAATCATTTAAAACAGAAAGATGTTGATTTATAATCTTACCTTCCACCTCAATCATATGGGACTGATGTTCTTATTGTCGATATTCCAAGGATACATATATTCTTGGGATATTTCTGCCCATGTCTTCTACTACTATAGCCTCTTGGATGTTGTGCAAGGTCCTCATTTTGTATTCTCTATGAGGGAAATTGTTGTACATGTGATCTTATTTACATCCCCAACATTTGATTGGTGGTATTCCCCTTTTTCCCAAGTAGTCTTCCTTCTTGGATTGATTCTTAGTAGGTTGATATTGTTTATTTGTGCTAGGACTATTTCTATTGAAAGGAGGTTTGAACCCCTTCCTTCTCTAATCAGATTTATCATTCTTCTTATCCTTCCAAGATTTCTACAAATATTCTTTGCCCTTGCCTTGCTCATACAGGTAATTATATTTTCTAATTGTCTCTGTCAAAGTTTTGGGTTCATGGTATTGAATTTTATCTTTATAGAAAGATGACAATCCACTAAGAAACCTATGTATCTTCACCTTCTCATCCTTGATAAATCCCACATACTTTAGCAATCCCAATAATTCTTTTTCATATTCCTCTATGATCATGCTCCTCAACCTAAGTTCAAAGAACTCTTACATATTCTTGTCATAAAAGTGCTTTGAAAGATATTCCTTCTGAAAACATTTCTTGAACTTCTTGGACAAGTAATCATAATCTAATAAAGGTGCTCAAATTACTTCAATTGATCCCACCACATAACATTTTTTCCATGTAAATGGTATGTGGAAATATTGGCTTCTAGGTTAGATGAGTAGTTATACAACTGGAAATACTTCATGATTCCAAAAAATTAGGATTCAACATCATGTTCCCTTTCTCATTCACCATCAAAGGATGGTGGATTAATCTTCCTAATCTCTCCTTGCAAACTTTCCAATTCATATATTCTTCTTTGATACCTAACATGAGACACTTATGGATTCTTCCTTTATTCTTTAGATGCATAAAACTTCTTGGTTGAGTGAGTAGGTGAGCGGTGATGTCTATGAATTCTAATAACACTTCTTGACTGACTGGATCTACTGTACTTATCTCTTATTTCATGTTTTCTTCCTTCTTCCTCATGTATTGAGCTTGATCCATTCTCCGCTTTCCTTTACAATTGGTTTAGGCTTTGCATCATCTGAGTATTAATTTGATTTTTATCCTCCCATGCTCTCGTTATCTTCTCATTATTATCTCTATAGTTATGCACTTCCATTATGAGACTTCTCATAGCCTCTACCAATTCTGATGGTTCCACTCTACTCCTATGTCCATTAGATTCTATTGCAACATTACCTACATTGGCCTTTGGCTTCTCTCTCATGATTGTAGTCCCTTTGTGCAGCCTACACATCTTTGATATGAAATCGTGAACTTGAATTAATCTTCTTATACTTATAATTCTTGAAAATGTCCAAGAAACCATTTTTGTTAGAATTATGCATATTATAATAATTTGTCAATTAATGCTATAGGTCCTTCTTCTTCTCATTTCATGAAGAATCATATCACAATTATCCAAATTATAATAATCATAGGTTATTCTCCCCTTAATTATATTTCAAACAACTATTCCCATCCCTCGATATGATCTCTGAGATGAAAGTTATGGCTTCTCGAAAAATCCATTTTCACTCAATTTATGCATTTTCTTCACTTGTGCAATTTTAATAGAAGGTCAACTTTTTTCAACTACAAAAGAAAATCCTTAAGAACCTAGAAAATGTTAGTTGTGGAGCCTGATTATCTTCCTGTTTGACATGTCTTTGTTTTCATCTGTGTTTATACCCCATGAATACTGTACAACCCTCCACGAGGGGGGGGATTTCCCCCCTTGCAGGGGTTTGGAGGTGAAGCCCCTGAAGGAAAAATTGCCTTGTAAATGTATATTGTAATTTCATAGTAAATCTAGACCATTCATTATAAGGTCTCAGATCTAACGGTAGAAGTTTTGTTAGGGTTTTTTTCCCTAGAAGGAAACCCTCCTTTATGAGGGAAATGTATTGTGGCTATGAATCATTGTGAATATTGTATTATGAGAGAGGAGACTGTGAGAGAAAGAAGAGGAAGTTATAGTGGGTGTGTTGTAGGTTGTATCCCTTCATTTGATGGATAATAAAAGGGAAGGACCTAGAAATTTCTTTGGTGGATGTAACCCACATTGGGTGAACCACGTATATCCGTGTCTCTATTGTATTGTGTATCTTCTGTGTTTTATTTCTGCATTTGTTTTTATTTTATTGCTCCGCGATCCTATTTTTCTAACAGAAAAATTATGCATTAGGAATTGATAATACTCATGATGATGAACACAACAATATTTAGTTTCTCCATCTATTTCTCCAATAAGATTCTACAACAATCTGGAATTTTCAACTTTGTCTTTTTGACAATTTTTCCAGACATGGAAATTTTAACAAAATTGGCTATCTCCTAAATTGTGCAATTCCGGAAAAACTTCACTAAACCAAATTTGTCTAACTTGATGAGTATATAAAAGGTTGACTAAATAGATTTTGTGTTTTTGTATTTTGGGGTCACTTTTCCTCTCTGAAAATCCTAAAAATCCCCCAAAAGTGCTTTAGAATAGTGGATTTTGGCCTATTTCAACATCCCCATCTTAAACCCCTTAGAGTTTATCCAATTCCTTCATTGGGTATTTTATGTTGGTTATGTGTTATATTCTTTGCAAATTTGATCCCATGTGTTGTAAACTGATATGGGAGAAAAGGGGATCTGGGGGGTCTATTTTTTGGAGGTTTTTCGGCACATGGTTTTTGTCGATGCTTTTCTAATTCCAGTTAAGGAATTAGGGTTGTTGACTAATACGAGTCAATGGATTAGGGGTTTGTATGTTGCAAGATCCCATATATATATATTGTATTTTAAACAATGAAGAATATGATGAATATAAGATTAGAGGTGCGGATCTAAACATGTTGTTGGTTTTCCCAGTTTGGGTTTCTAGGGTAATAATATCTATGTAATGTGTATGTGTGCCATTGTATATTTTTTGTTTTATTAAGAATCTATTTGCAGTAATTAATTGTACAATGTTCAAATCTACAATTGGTATTAGAGAAATTATTGGTTTCAAGGGGACGCCTTTGTGGTCAGAGGGTTGGATCGAGTATGTTATAAGCCTTGTTATAGTGGGACATTTGTAGTATTGATTATTTAGGTGAAAAGAAATGGCAAGCAATTCAAAAATAGAGATCGAGAAATTTAATGGGAAAAGTTTTGATTTATGGAATATAATTATGTAACATCAATTGGTAGACAAAGATCAGTGGATCACAGTGGATCCGAGTACTGCACCTACATGAATGTCAACAAAATAATGGAAAAAGTTGGATGAGAAGGTGAAGAGAAAAAATTGGTTGTGTCTCTTAGATTCAATATAACTGAATGTGTCAGGGGAATCTATAGCCAAGGAATTATGGTATAATTTGGGGACTTTGTATCAGTCTAAGTCTCTGGTAAACAAATTGTTCCCGCAAAAGAAGTTTTATAACCTGAGGATAAAATATGGAGACTTGATGACAGAGCATCTGAACACCTTTAATAAAGTGATAAGATAGTTATTATATGTTAATATTAATATTTCTGATGAAGACAAATGTATTTGTCTATTTTTCTCTTTACCAGACTCGTGGGATTGTCTGGTTGTGACCATAGGTAGTAATAAAACTACTTTAAGTTTAGATGACATGGTCTCATCCTTATTGTTGGAGGAGATGAGGTGGAATAACATGGAAGGACAAAGCGTCGATGCATTATTTACAAGAGGACACTCACAGGAAACAAATAGATCTAAGTCCTCAAGTGGGACATCTAAATCTCCTAGAAGGTTTGTAAAGGTATGTTGGAGATGTGGAATAGAAGGGCACTACAAGAAGCAATGTAGATCCAAAAGTGTTGATAGAGGGAAGTGATTTGAAGATTCTCCTTCTACAAAAGAAAAAACCTCCAAGGAAGAAGGAGAGGATATGTACTTGGCTTCTTCAATCACACTTGTAGATCATTAGGCATGGATGGTTGACTCAGGTGCATCATTTTATATGACTCCCCACAAGGAGTGGTTTTGTGAATATGAAAGGTATTATGGAGGTGATGTTTTCCTAGGTGATGACTCGACAACCAAAATCATAGGAAGAGGAAAAGTCAAGTTTAAGCTCATGGATGGAAGGATTAGAACACTCCTTGGTGTTCTGCACATCCCAAGATTGGCCAACAAATTGATTTTTGTAAGAAAAATGGACGATGCAAGGGAAAAAACAATGTTTGAGAAAGAAACCTGCAGGATGGTTCGAGGAGTAATGGTATTTCTAAAGGGATTTCAGATTGGAACTCTGTATAAGCTATAGGGAATCACTATTAGTGATGGGTGTAATAGTTTTGTTGTTCTTAAGATTGGATCCAAAGAAAAAAAATCCTACAATCTCTGGAGAAAAGGCTATGTTGTGGCATCAAAGACTGGGGCATATTGGAGAGAAGGGCCTTCAACTACTACATGGTAAAGGTATGGTTGAAGGTATGCCTAATTGCTCCCTGGATTTTGATTTCTATGAATATTGTGTATATGGGAAGAGGAATCATGTACGATTCCCCTTTGGTGCAACGAGGGTAGAGGGAATTTTACAGTTGGTGCACAGTGATATGTTTGGACTTGTGTCGATTCTACCATTGGGAAAATATATGTACTATGTCTCATTTATAGATGACTTGTTGAGGAATAATTGGATATGTTTAAAAAGTTTAAGGCTCTTGTGGAGAATAAAATAGAGAAAAAAATAAAGGTGTTGAGGACTAATAATGGTGGAGGGTTCTGTAGAAATGAATTTGAATAGTTCCATAAGAAGTGTGGTATAGCAAGGAAGAAGACTGCTCCATATACACCTCAATAGATTGGATTTTCAGAAAGGATGAACATGAAGCTGATGGGAAAATCAAGTTGCATGCTCAGTGGTGTCGAGTTAGGAAAAGAATTCTGGGCATATGTAGTGGGTACTACATGTTACTAGGTCAATCGACCACCCTCATCAACACTAGATGACAAGACTCCACACGAGGTATGTACTGGTAAGAAACCCTCTCTCACACATCTCAAGGTATTTAATTGTGATGCCTATGTATATGTTACAAATGAAAACAAGAGTAAGCTAGATAAAAAAAGATGAAAAGTGTATCTTTATTGGGTATAAAGATGGTCTGAAAGGTTATAATCTTTGGAACCAAGAAACTAAGAAGGTAGTGTATATCCGAGATGTAGTATTTAGAGAAATCAAATATGTTTTCAAACATGATGTTCTACCAAGTAAGGAAGAACCAAAGAAAATAGATTTTGAGTTAAAGGATGGTGAATGAGACTCTACAAAAGAGCATGAATCAAAAGAACAAAATCCTCATACTCCAGTATTGAGGAGATCAATTCATGAAAGAAGGAAATCAGAAAGATATACTCCACCTGATTTCCATTCAAATTTTGTTTTTTCTATTACTGATGATCATGATCCTAGAAATGTTAGGGAGGCAGTGGATTTAGAGGATGGAAAAATATGGAAAAAGGCCATGTTTGAAGAAATCACAGCCTTGGACAAGAATGAGGCTTGGGATCTAGTGGACTTGTCGGCTGGAAGAAATCCCATTGGTAACAAATGGGTATTTAAAAAAAAGTTGAATGCGGAAGGAAAAGTTGATAAATACAAAGCTTGGTTAGTAGCAAAAGATTATTCCCGGGTTGAGGGAATTGACTTTGGTGAAATTTTTTCTCCTGTTGCCAAGTTGACTTCTATTAGATTTGTTTAATTTGTTGTTGTTGTGTTTGATTTTGAAGTAGAACACATGGATGTGAAGAAAACATTCCTACATGGGGATATTGAAGAATAAATATACATGAAGCAACCATAAGGCTTTTCTATGAAGGGAACGAAGGAGCTGGTATGCAAGTTGAAAAAGTCCTTGTTTGAGTTAAAGCAATCACCAAGGATGCAATATAAAAAAATTGATACTTATATGTTGGGACTTGGCTTCACAAGGAGAAAAGTGGATCATTCTGTGTATTTCAAATTAATTGGTGATCATCTTATTTATTTGGTATTATATGTGGATGATATGTTGTTGATCAGAAACAACAAGGAGATTATCCAAGATGTGAAAACTCAATTTTCCTCTAAATTTGACATGAAGGATCTTGGTGCTGTAAATTTCATTTTGGGAATGGAAATTAAAAGAGATAAGGAAAATAGGAAACTATGGTTAAATTAGAGGAAATATGATGTCGAGACAATATTGCATAGGTTTAATATGCATGAATTTAAATCGGTCAAGGTTCCTATTCCTGTAGGTGTAAAGTTATCTATAGATCAGTGTCTAAAGACACAAGAAGAGGAAGAGGACATGTCTCGTGTTCCATATTCGAATGAAGTTGGTAGTTTAATGTATGAAATCATCTTTACTATACCATAAATTGCATATGCAGTGGGATTTTTAAGCAAGTATATGTAAAAAACAGGAAGGAGCATTAGACAATAGTAAATAAGGTTTTCAGGTATTTGCGTGGCACTACTAGTTATGGATTATGCTACTAAGGAAGTACAAGATTTGACACAGTGTTGGACATACATGGATTTGTTGATGCAGACTGGGATGGAGATCTGGATCACAAAATATCTACAAGTGGGTATGTGTTTAACCTATTTGGAGGAGCAATTAGTTGGATGCGCAAAATATAGTCTGTAGTGGCACTCTCAACTACATAAGTTGAATACATGACAACTGCTCATACAAGCAATGAATAAATATGGTTACAAATATTGTTTTCAGGTATTGGGTTGGTACAACAAGTTGTAAGGATAGATTATGGCATTGATAGTGCAATATTCTCAGCAAATAACTCGACTTATCATTCCAACACAAAACATATTGATGTTCAATATCACTTTGTGAGAGCCATGGTTGAAGACAGGAAGGTGTTGCTGATGAAGGAGGACACTTTGGATAATGTTGTAGATTCATTAACAAAATATGGGAGCACTGACAATTTCTCTTGGTGTAGAGGATATATGGTCATTTCTTCCCTAGATGGTTGACTATGTAATCCTACAACCCCCTGTATGCAAAGAAAACAACAAGTGGTAGAATGTTGGGTATGTGTTATATTCTTTAAGAAATTGATCCCATGTATTGTACAATGATGTGGGAGAAAAGGGGGTATGGGGGGTGTTTAGCACCCCTCAACCAAGAGGGTTGTAGGGGTTCAAGGGCAGGAGCCCCAGAGAAAAAAAAAATTGGTTTGTTTTTGGCATCTTTTGCATCCATTTTTTGGTGGTTTTTCAACACATGGTTTTTTCCGATGGTTTTCTAATTCCGGTTAAGGAATTAGGGTTGTTTACTAATACATGTCAATGGATTAAGGGTTTGTATTATGAGATATCCTATATGTATATTGTATTGTACACAATGAACAATGTGATGAATATAATATTAGAGGTGCGGCTCTAAACAAGTTGTTGGTTTTCCCAGTTTGGGTTTCCAGGGTAAAAATCTTTGTGTAATGTGTGTGTGTGTGTGTGTGCCATTGTATAATTTCTATTTTATTAAGAATATGTTTGTAGTAATTAATTGTACAAGTTTAAAATCTGAATTTTCATGTTTAATTTTTGGAATCTCTCCAAAAAGTTCATCTTAGTTTGGATCTCATTCACCAAACTGAACTCGGATCTTTAAAAATCACCATTTTGAACTTTCTGGAAAATTCAAGAAGAAATGGTCAGTGACCCTCACTATCACCTCTATAGATATTTTTATTATGGATAAAACCTTAAATGTTATCTCAATCTAAGTTATTTTCTCAGTTTATGGCCAAAATAAGAAAATGTGATTCAGATTGTGAAAGGAATGAAATGGAAAATAAACAAGAAAATGGGACAAAATAAAGTAAAGAGAATAATATGACATGAAATCAACTCTTTATTAAATGGAAAAATCCTCATAAATATATCATGAATGGATTTCCTCCTTTAAAAATGAGAGACCCATATATATAGTACATGCAGGAACCTCAAAGGAGTCATGCCTTTTCATTATTTCATTGTTATTTGTTTTATTTTTCAAATACCAAAGGTTACAAAAAAAACCATGGGTGAATTCCATGGGTTGAAAAAACCACACACATGAATTTTCTCCACTTATTAATATTTATTATTATTATTTTTATCCATCCCAAAACTATGGTGTATACCACGGTTTACCAAAACCATGGGCTCCATGGGCTCGTAAATTACCAACAATAAAAATAAACAATTACCATGATGATTCGGTGAAAGAGGTGGATGGTGACTTATTTCCAATTGGATTATTCCTATATCCTTAGGAAGCAATGGTACCCATTGTACCAAGTGCTCTCAACATATGGGGAAACGTTTTCTGAATTTGGATCCTAGTGAGTCACTTTCCTTGGTGAAGAATCCACCCTACTTTAATGACCCGATAAAGATGTATGTTCTATTGGTGGGTTCCTTTCATTTGTGTATCCATGATTCGATCAACTATATTCCACTCAAGGAAGTCAAAGTTGAGTTTTGTAGGGGCCAAGTACTGAACTACATTTGAGGTTTCTAGTAGAGGTGTAAAATATGGGTGAAGGATCTCCATATTAAAGATTGGATGCAAGCCAATGAATGGGGGAATACTTAGTTCAAAATAATTGTCACCTACATCCTTGGTGATGGTGTAAGACCCATATAAAAGCGGTTGAAGATTCTAATGGGGTTCTAAAAGGTGCTCTTTATACAAATGTAACCAAACCTTATAACCAACTTGAAACTTGTGTGGAACCCAATGTTGGTTATGTCGCTATGTGTACTTTGCATGGGATTTTTGCACGATGTCATGGACTTGTTGGAAGATGTGATGAATCCTTTCAACAAATTTGGTTGCACAATCTATCTCGAGCTCACTCTTTATTTCTTGATTCTCTTGATGGGAACATCTATAGATTGGACCATGGGGTAAGGGAGCACTGAGTAGAAAGTCAATGGACCACTTGACTTGGCAATGAAAAAAAAAGCGAAAATATATTTGTGCTCCTATAAAATCTTATTGACCTACTTCTGTTGTATAGAAAAGTCTTGAGCAGAGATTGTAGTGGTCATAGTGACCTTTTGTTCACCTTCTAACTGGATTGTGAAGAGGATAAAATTTGTTTTCTGAGATATTAATTTATAGCATTGTTTTTCTTATATCGATGAAATGGAAGTAGTACAAACTACCTCTGGTACTTTGTAGAGATGACCCTCCAAAGTGACAATGGCACTACAAGGTTGAGACTCATAAACAATGTGATGTATCCACATATATAGATGTACCAAAAGAACATCACAAATTTTGAGTGGGGAAACATCACAACGTACCCGATCTTTGAAGGGCTTGATGCCATAGGACAGGAGACATTGTTGGTTGATGTGAAGGTCTCGTCCCTAGCTCAACCATTCGATGGTGTATGGTTGGGGGTGTGGCATTGTCGACACATTCATTCTTTTGAAAAATGTAGTTGAGATCATGTTCTTCTAACTCCCACTGTCAATAATGAAATACAGTGGGGTCCCCTTCACTCACATCTATGAGTGGAAGAGGCACTCCCCCTCCTTATGATCCTATGTTTCTTTTGGTTGGATTGTTGTGGCCGTGATGGTATCATTTTTTGCATCGATGATCAATTTCCTTTTATTGTGCTTCAAATAAGAGTCTAATTAAGGTTCTGATTATTTTTCTATGAGATCATCCACCAATGACCGTTTCGAGTGACATTGATCGACGTTATGCCAGAGGATTTTGTGGAACTTGCACTATTAGAAAAACATGATCGCGGAGCAATAAAATAAAAACAAATGCAGAAATAAAACACAAAATATACATAATACAATAGAGACATAGATATATGTGGTTCACCCAGTGTGGGTTACGTCCACTAGAGAAATTTCCAGTTACTTCATTTTTACTATCCAGCAAATGAAGGGATACAACCTACAACACACCCGTTGTAACTTACTCTTCTTTCTCTCACAGTATCCTCTCTCAAAATACAATATTCGCAATGATACATAACCACAATACATTTCCCTCATAAAAGAGGGTTTCCTTCTAGGGAAAAAAACCTAACATAACTTCTACCTTCAGATCTGCAACCTTATAATGAACGGTCCAGATTTACTATGAAATTATAATATACATTTACAAGGAAATTTTTCCTTCGGTGGATTTGTCCCCGAACCCCCGCCGAGGGCCTGCTTGTCCTCAGAACCCTTAGCTGGGGGGATGAGCCCACCCTGCAATCCCCCCATGTGGAGGGGTGTACATTATTCCAAGGTGTATAGTCTTCATGGGGTATAAACATGGTTGAAAACAAATTCCTATGAAACAAGAAGATAATCATGATCCACAACCAACAATATCCCACTTGGAGACTGATCACAACAACTCCACTATTGTTGTACCTATTGGACTATACTCCACCTTTGACTTGGAAAAATTCTCATCTTCACTTTCATACTTGAATACCAACTGAAACTAAGCAGGAACACATTTTCTCCCTAGTTACTCCCTTTGTTAACATGTTTGCGGGATTCTGGCTAGTGTGTAACTTTTCCAACTTTAAATGTCCATCTTCGAAGATGGATTGTATGAAATGGTACTGTTGGTCCCCGGTTTTAACCATGCTCTTTGCCTATATTATATACCATCGACCTCCATTCATATGCCAGTACCACCCTTTTGACCTCATTTTGACATACGTAACATCTCTCTACCATGCAAAAGGGGTCACCTAAGGTATCTTTGCATTTCAAACTATTTTTATGCAATTTAATGCTTTGAATTGATAATGTGACTAATATCACTTGGGTTAGGTACCACCGCTATTTTTGGAACAGGATGTCGGTACCAGGTACCAACTCGCACCCGTGGAGGTACCAATGGAGCCGTTCGAGATCTATGCATGATGATGTGCGTTATGGTTCGAATGAAGAGCAGGAAGGTTCACAGGCCAGCTGGAATCGTCGCCACAGAGTGCTCGAGAGTATAATGATCAACTTGGATCGATTGTTCTTCATCCTACACACTTCGTGACACTACGTGTCACGAAGTTGTGAAATACGTTTTTAATTGATTCCACGATTATTCTCGGATCAGGGATCCGTTCGTTTCCATTTTCGACTGTTATGAATAAGACTACTATTAAAACCCAGGATCACTCCTGAGAACGGGTTACTGTTACTACTGTTTCTATTACTATTGTTATTGCCAGATTATGTGATACCGTGAACCTATGCTTTAATACAAACTGTTGTTGCGTATTTTTTGACTGTCATATGATCTGAATACTATTTTGATGAGTTAATGAAGCGTGGAGTTACATTGTATCTGCATCGTATGATTTAGTCAGCTCTGGTCGTTTCCCACAGCGTTTGTGCCGTTTGGTTGGGCCCGCCAAACTGGTGCAAGTCGCTGCGTTTATTTTGTCATAGATTTAGTGTGTTCTGTTGTAGCTTTGGTTTGTTTCAATATTGTATAGCTCGCATCTGAAGTAACTTAGCGTTCACAGATTTAGCTCTAGTTTATCATAGCTCAGTTCATTGCAGTGTGTTAATGCTTGCTTACACGACAGTTCAAAAGTTTCAGA
>ML788178.1:120532-134338 GCA_009831015.1 Picea engelmannii | reverse complement strand
TAGAACAGTTAGGTTACAGTTAGAATAGAAGGAGCTCCTGGTACCAGTTAGTAGCATAATACTCTGTTTTCCTGTAGATAGCATTAGATTTGTTTTGGATGCTCAGAATGAATGCAGTTTCGACAATACCCTGTGTGTCATGAATTAAACGAAAACGCTGATGGTAGATGGTTGAACATAGAGGTAGAATGACTTTGTAGCATGACACTTTTGAATAGAGATAGCAGTACCAGCATTTGAGCACAAGACTGTTTTTTTTTTTTTTCTTCTATTTATGACTTAGTAGGAAATGCTCAGTTTTGAGTTAGTCATTAGAATTCAAGTTCTCAGAATAGGTGTGTGTTTTATTCTTAGGATAGCATTCAAATAAAGACTAGACGCTTGCCTGCACATACTGTGTATCAGCTCGAAGTTTACCAACCCTGGTTTGACAATTTAGTGATTCAGGACACTTAAAAGCTTCAATTTAGCAGCCTGACAGGTACCTGATATGTATATTCTTTGTCTTTGAATGGAAGGATAAGTTTTTTGAAAGATGAATGGCACTCTCATTATCACAGTACAACCTTCTATTCTCTTGTTTTCCCAATTCCTCCATAAACCTCTGTAACCAAATAATCTCTTTTGAAAGATGAATGGCACTCTCATTATCACAGTACAACCTTCTATTCTCTTGTTTTCCCAATTCCTCCATAAACCTCTGTAACCAAATAATCTCTTTACTAGCCTCTATAGCCTCTATTGTTGAAAGTGCAACAACCTTTTGCAGTTTCTAAATCCAAATTACTGTCATTCCACCTACAGTAAAAACATACCCTATGGTGCTCCTACTGCTATCTTTGTCACATGTCATATGTGAATCAACATATCCCTGTAGAATAATGTTTGAACCTCCAAAAAATAATGCATGAGTAGCAGTACCTCTCAAATACCTTAGAATCCACTTTACTTCCTCCCAATGTTATTTACCTGGATTTTTCATATACCTGCTCACAACTCCCACTACATGTGCAATATCTGATCTTGTGAAAACCATCACATACATCAAGCTACTAATTGTTGATGAATAAGGGACCCTAGACACATATTCTATTTCCTCATGTGTCTTGGGACACATTTTCTTAGTTAATTTGAAATGGTTGGCCAAAGTTGTACTAACTGGTTTTTCATTCTGCATTCTAAACCTCTCCAAAACCTTCTCTATGTACTCACCCTAAGATAATGTCAATTTGTGATTTTTATTGTCTCTTGTTATTCTCATACTAAGGATTTTTTTTGCAACACCCAAATCCTTCATCACAAATGAATTAGCTAATTTATTCTTGAGCACATTTATATCCTTCATATTAGACCCTCCAACAACCATTTCATCTACATACAATTGCAAGATAATATAGCTTCCATTTTCTATCCTTTTAAAATAAACACAATGATCAGAATGACATATACTATAACCTTGTTCTGTCATAAACCTCTCAAACTTAAAATACCACTACCTTGGATCTTGCTTTAGGCCATACAAGCTCTTCTTCAACCTGCATACCAACTTCTCCTTCCCTTTGACCTCATACCCTCGTGGATGTTGCATATAAATCTCTTCCTCCAAATCCCCATGGAGAAAAGTTGTTTTTACATCTAAATGTTCAATATGTAAATATTCTACTACCACAAGACTTAAAATAGTCCTAATTGAAGTCATTTTAACAACAGGAGAAAATATTTCATCAAATTTTATACCTTTCTTTTGTGAAAACCCCTTTACAACAAGTCTAGCCCTGTACTGTTGTTTTCCTCCATCTTCTTCCTTCAACTTGTAAACCCATTTATTCTGCAATGATATTTTTCTTGTATGCAATTGAACCAAATCCCAAGTCTGGTTATTTACTAGGGAATCCATTTCCTCTTTCATGCCTTTCTCCCACTTATTTTTAGTGTCTACCTGCATTGCCTCTTCATAACTTTCTGGTTCACCAAAATCAATCAACAATAAATAATACAATGAAGGAGAGTATCATTTAGGGGGTCTACTTAACCTGGTAGATACTCTAACAACACGTGTAGGATTTTGCGGTACCTGTTGTTGTTGTTTTTGTTGTTATACATTTTGATTTTCTGGTACCTTTGTAATTTCTTTTTCAGTGATCTCATCAAGCACTGTGTATTCTAGTTTTTCTTTTTCCTGTTTCTTTCCCTACAACTGATCTTTGTACATGACATTCTCATTGAATATGACCTCTCTACTCCTAATGATTTTGTGATGTTCATAATCGCATTAGCGATAACCAAAATCATTAACACCGTATCCAATAAAGGTACACTTCTTGGATTTTTCCTCAAGGTTTTTTCTATTTTCTTTATCAATATGGACAAATGCTTCACAACCAAAAGTCTTCAAAAAAGAATAGTTTACCTTTTTACATGTCCATTCCTCTTCTAGATTTTCAGCATCTAAAGATCTTGAAGGTCCTCTGTTTATTAAGTAAACAACAATATCTACAACATCTACCCAGAAATGTAAGGGAAAACCATCATGCAATCTCATACTCGCATGCTCCATGATTGTCATGTTCATCCTTTCTGACACACCATTTTCTTGTGGTGTTCTTGGAACTGTCTTCTCTCTACGAATCCCATGGTATGAACAGTAATCATAAAACTCCGTGTTGCAATATTCACCTCCAATTTCTTATCTGAGACACTTCAACCTTTTTTTTGTCTCATTCTCAACTAAAGATTTCCATTTCTTAAAAGTATCAAAAACATAAGATTTTTGTCGAATGCAATAAACCCAAGTTTTTCTAGTTGCATCATCAATAAAAGTAACATAATAACAAGAGCCACCAAGATATGATACGTGAGTTGGTCCCCATACATATGTATGCACAAGCCCTAACCTTTCACTCTTCTTTTCTTTTTTGACTCTGAGAAATCTGACTCTCTTTTGTTTTCCATAAACATAATGCTCACAGAAATCAAAATCAATTTGTTTAAGATCTGGCAACAATTTTTTTTTGTGAAGTATCTGCATCCCCTTCTCACTCATGTGTCCAAGCCTATGATTCCATAGGTTTGTATCCACTCCCTTAGAACCTAAAGAGATAGAAGAGTCAATATTACCAGTACATAAATACAATGTACCTACCTTATCTCATTTTTCTATCACTAGTGATCCTTTGGTGACTTTCCACACCTTATCTATAAATATGGATATACAACATTCACTTTCCAACTACCTCGTTGAAATTAGATTTTTCCTTAGATTTGGAACATCTCTTACTTCTTTCAACAACCATTAGTTTCCATTCCTTTTCTTTAGTTTCACCTTTCTCATTCCAACAATTTTTCATGGTGCATCATCACCCAAATGAACCTATCCAAAATCACCTTGAACATAATATAGAAAATGTTTCCTATGGGGTGTGGCATGAAATGAAGTCCCTGAATATACTACCCAAGACTCATAGATATTATCTACAGAAAGAATCAAATAATCTTGTAACACATCACCTATTACATTTGCTTCCTGATTTTTCTCTCGTTGTCCATCCCTTTGTTTCTTTGGAGATCCGTAGTCTTTCTTTAGATGTCCTTTCTTCCCACAATTCCAACACTCTATCTTTCCTAGTCTGGATTTGTGTCTTCCCTTCCTATAATTATCGTGGTTCCCTTATCCCTTTCCTCTATCCTTTTGTATTCCCCTATTCTCCATGTTTAATGCATTACTTGATGTCTCACATCTGTTTTTCCATCACATTTCCTCACTAAGGATAACACCAACAACGTCATTAGATTTTAAAGTGTTTGAACCAGAGATAAAGTTACTTATAGCGATGACCAATCCATTCCAACTTTCTGGAAATGAGCACAAAATTAGAAGAGACCTGACCTCATCATCAAAGTCCAATTTTACAGAACTTAGTTGATTAGTAACTATATTAAATTCATTTAAATGATCTGCAACAAACCCACTTTCTGACATATTCATATTAAATAATATGTTCATTAGAAATACCTTATTGGACGCCGAGGGTTTTTGATACAGTTTATCCAATGCATCCATCAACTCCTTCATTGTTTTTTTCTTTTGAAATATTGAAATCCACCGACACTACCAGACTCAGTCGTATCATTCCTAGTGCCTTTTTGTCAAGAACCTCGCATTATTCATCCTTCATGGTCGTCGATTTCTTTTCTATTCCACCTAATGGTAGGAACAGATCCTTCTAATATAAATAATATTCCATCTACATCTTCCATAACGGGTAGTTTTAGCTGTTAAATTTCTCGACCCTAAACTTTCCATATTCTGCCATTGCTCCCACTCAAACCAGGAACCCTCTTTTCCTATGAGTTACCTTTTGCTTTGATACTAGTTGTTAGAAAAATAGGATCACTGAGCAATAAAATAAAAAAAAATGCAGAAATAAAACACAGAAGATACATAATACAATAGAGACACATATATACGTGGTTCACCCAGTGTGGGATACGTCCACCGGATAAATTGTCAGGTCCTTCCTTTTTATTATCCAGCAAATGAAGGGATACAACCTACAACACACATGTTGTAACTTCCTCTTCTTCCTCTCACAGTCTCCCCTTTCATAATACAATATTCACAATGATACATAGTCACCATACATTTCCCTCACAAAAGAGGGTTTCCTTTTAGGGAAAAAAACCCTAACATAACTTCTATCGTCAGATCTGTGACCTTATAATGAACGGTCGAGATTTAATATGAAATTACAATATACATTTACAATGCAAATTTTTCTTCGAGGGTTTTTCCACAGAAATCCCTCTTTCCCCCGGATCCCCCCCCCGCCGGGGGCATGAGCCCCCCAGATCCTGTAGGGGGGGCAATCCCCCCCTGTAACCCCCTCGCGTGGAGGGGTGTACAATATTCCAGGGTGTACAATATTCATGGGGTATAAACATGGTTTAAAACAAAGGCCTATGAAATAGGAAGAGAATCAGGCTCCACAACCAACATGCACAACTTTTCGGTGTCCTTCGACTTCCCATCACCCTTCTTAGCCAACAAATTGGACCAACTTTCTTGATATTGACTCTGCTTTCTTTTCCCTCCATTCTGTGAGTTAGGCTTTCCTTTTCCATGATTTTTTTGTGGCATATTTGCAAACCTAAACTCTCACTTACTATGTTGCTTGAATTTATGCTCAATTTTCACTGCATATCACTTACTCCCAATGAGGATATGTCTAAGAAATCCATCTATGTTTTGATGTACCCGTGTAGGAAACTACGGTACTTTAGAACAAGGTGTCCATCAGAGTCTCTAATACCCAACTTTGAGCATAAGGTATGGAATATGTTAGTGTACTCTAACACCATCTGGTCTCTTTCCTGACACAGAGTCATCCATCTCATATACTAGTCATCTCAGTTTCCAACAAGGTATAATTCCTTTTTTAAAGCATCCATAAGGGATACCCAAGTGGGTTCTCTCTTGAATGGCATAGATTCATCCATAGTGTACCTCTCCCAGTAACATTCACACCAAGTGTTGTAGGGTAATTGAACCCTGCATGAGTTACCTCCCTTAGGCTCTTCCTAGACCTAAGATAGAATAGAGATGCAAGAATCATATTTTCCTAGATCTAAATTATACACTAAAAGAATCTATGAGTTGATGCAATGAAAGGTTTACTCGGTGATCTAATGTTTGTACCTGCATGCTCCTTATATGTTAGCTCTCTTGGAGATTCCCTTTTCTCTTGTCAACGCGGATATGCACACATAGAGAAACAAAGAAACCTTTCAAAAGATCAAATGAATCATGTATAAATGGATATTATATCTAGTGACATAACATAAGAGTATCAATTACCTACATAGATTATAACAATTACATGCAACCAAGTAAGGGGGGAAATCTTGTACACCTTCTATTAATGAAACAAATGGTTTACAACTTAAAATCAGGGAAGTTGATGCAATCCTTTCCCAATTTCCTTTCCCAAGATCTATAATCAAACCACAAGTATAAATTTTCTTTCTCCTTTCTCCCCCCTTTTCCCATGATAAACCCTCAATATATAGGATAATATAGATAATATCAAAGGTTAATCTATATAGGATTTAGATTCCCAAGATAACAAGCTTCTCGAGGTCGAACCATGAAAATTAGAGGTTTAATCTGATCTCTTGGAAAATAATCCTAAATAGGGAGTAACAGACCCAGTCATACCCTGCATTCTTTCAGGGAGCGACCAATCACCCTTTGAAATAGGACAAGGAGCCACCAACAATTTTTTTCATGGGATGTAAAGGGACAACCATCGACTAGGAAAAAAGGGACTACGAACCAGGGGAAAAGTGATATAATTCAATGTTTCATACTGCTAACTTCTAGATGATTCCCATCAAGTGATCAGGTGGCAAATAACTGTATAACATATCCCCCCTAAAGTGTGTGGTTATAAGAGGTGTTTGATGGCCGAAATACTTTACAAAAAAAATTACAGAGCTTTAGGAAAAGGAACCTGGAAATAAATCATCATAAGTCTTGTATAATAATAACATCTCCGAGGTGAGCATACCCATGCTCTGTAATAAAAACTAAGCATAGCCACCAAAAATAGTATGTTATCTCGAACTCAAAGGGGTAACTAAGGAGATGATGTCTCGAGGCCCTTAGGTTGCATACATGGAGTATCGAGAGACAACTTGACCAACAATGTCCACTTGCACAGAAATAGACCCACCTCACCACCACAACATCACGATGGTATCCACCACATCAGCTGGCCTCCATAAGAAGTTGGGCCTTTCTCCATGAGGTACAAGACAAGTATTATGGTGAGTATCATTTCAATATTTTAAGGCATTTGAGTTTGTTTCATATATTAATGCTTATGATTATGTAATGTTTGTTTGGACATTATGCTCTTTGCCATGTTTCACTTTGGTGGTTGACATTGCGGCCTAGTAAGTGGTTCACCCTTAGGGATAGGTAGTCTACTAGGAGGTCCTCTTGATGATTCATCGTGCGATTCTCGACCATACATGTCACTTTCCACACTTCATCCCCTCATCTCCTTACATTTTGGGATTTTTGGGTGTACTGACCCAAGAAGGGGTTGTCCCTCATTTCATGGGAAGAAGGGGCCGAAGGCCCAAAGGCTTGTAGATGGAAAAAGATAAAATCCAATCACGAACCTTCTATATTCTCACCTAGGGATCCCAAGTAAAATGAAATTTCTCTCATTAGAAACTAATGGGACCCATGAAAAATAACTAATAAACAAATGTTAACCAAGGTGGAGCATGTGTGGGCATTGTTTTTAATGCTTAGGTAGAAGCCCCACACATGTTTTCAACTTGGGGAATAATGATGTGAATAGGGTAGATTTTAGGTGGGAAGTGTTTTTTATGCTTAGGTAGAATCCCCACCTTGGATTCAACCTAGAAACATCCTAATAGAATAAAAGGAAATAAATGGGCTTGGAAAAAGGTTGCATTGAAATGAAGGTGAAACATACCCTATACAAAGGCACCCATAAATGAGACACTACAACCCCTTGTATGTAATGAACCCCATGCCCAAAATTATTCCCCCCATCCATGACACCTCATCCATATGACTTAGAAAGAGTTCCCCTCAGGAAACACCCATAAACTTGAGGTACAATTCACCCAATAGGTCACTCTGTCAACCCTCCCATACCTAAACTTGGCAAATTGCATAGGGTCTTTGAGAACTTGTTTATTTTGATGAGGTGGTTTGTATGTACATGCTTAGATGAATATTTTATTTATTTTATTTACTCATCATGATGCATTTGACTTGATATCCTTGGAGGGAATATTCATTTGTCTTTGCAGGACCTAATTGGTGGACAATTTTGGAAGAACATGCCTAGCTTGGGCTTCCATGGGGATTGAAGCCCATAAGTTGGACACGAAGGGCCCACACTCCAGATGATGATGAAATGCCTCTGGAGGCCTAGAGGACACCTTGGAGGATCTTTCCCATCCCCTACATGCCAAACAATTTTCTTGAAAGGACCAAAACATCACCTTTTGAGGGCTCGACGTCACCCTAGGGCTAGGATTGTGTGGTGATTGAAGATACTTGGAAATTTTTAGAGGAAGATTCCCATATATCGAGGAATAAATGCTTTTGTTGAAGACTATTTTCCTTTGGAGGCCTAACACTCCCTTCTCTGACTCAATGACTTGACCAAAAGTGCCAAACGTTGCCCAAAAAAGGGGTGACGTCCTGTTTCTAGGGTTTCTCTTATGTGCAAAGTATGAATTAAATAATATTGTTTTTGTAAAGGGGAAAGATAAGGGTTGTTGACCCTTTATCTCTTTTTTTACCCTAATGTTTATGGACAAACATGTTTTAGAACATTTTTTATAAATAGAGATCAAGTCTATATCATTTTGACACAACTCTCCCATTGTGAGAGGACTACATTGTGTCCTACTTGGGAAAATATCTTTATATTTATTGGTTACATTATCTTGTGATGGTTTATCTTTTCTATTGGATGGATGGATGATGCACTTTCTCTCTTGGAGAATTGCTTCTTTCTTTATGGTGTAATTTGCTTGGTGAATTATGGTTTCATCTTATTAATGCTTCAACTAGGTAAGGATTTCATGTTTATTTCTCTCTTTAATTGGTTGTAATATTAATGTGATGATTTATTTGGGAGTATAAGGGAATACAATCCCCTCCAAGTCCATTTTAATTGTTTGAAATAGTTTTTGGTGCAAAGGATACTAGGAGGAGTAAAAGGGCTTACACCCTCCTATATTTTCCTTGTTGGTTAGGGTTTTCCTTGGGGAATAAAAGGGATTACAACCCCAAGGAAGTAACTCATCCAAATTTTTTCATCAAGAGACTCCATTTACCCAATAGGAATTCATTAATCTTCATACATTGGAGAAATAAATTATTGCATTGGTAATCATAAAAAGTTGAGATATTGAGATCGTCTGAGTTGGAATTTTTTCTATGTGTTCTAATATTTCTAAGGCCACAAGGGTGTCTTATTTCTCAAAGTTTTTATTTTTGTTGTTACAAATTTAATTTGAATCTATTAGGTCTGGAAAAAAACCCTAAACAACTTTCTAAATAACTCTCTTTTCAATTGTCAAAAGTTTCTAGTAATTTGCCCCTATAATTTACTAGTTCCAACACACTTTTGGGTGGATTATTTGCAAGTTTTGGTGGCTGATTTTTCTGTTGTAACAAATTGTTTTCTACAACACAAGGATGATAAATTATCTCTACAACACTTGCTTATAATAGCCTTACTTTTGTCCTAAGGTCTTGCTCTTTCAATATTGAGTTGTACTAGTTACACCTAGCTTAGCTCTTGTATCATTTTCTTGACTTTTGGAATTTATTTAGCAACTATAAAAACTATTTTCTTGTTGACATATATTTTTGTTGACTGCTACAAATAGGGAAATAAATCTTAACTTTCTTTTCCACCTAATATATAGTTCGTACAATTGGATTTTCTTGTGTTTTGGGAAGGTACAAACACTTTCCACAGGTACTCAAAGACTTGGAAACCTTAAACCACTTATGAGACATGTCATCAAAGCATTCTTCAACTTAGAAACTTGACCTATAGGGGAATTCATCTCATCATCTCACTTTCCATATTATTTCTCCCTAGGGTCACCTGATATTCCCCCCCCTTGAGTTTATCACTTCACCTCTAAAGTGACAGGAATACCTATCTGATGTGACCATGGTTAGGTGTTCTCTTAGTTGTCTCCATATTGTGGTTTGGGTCAGGCTTTTCCCAACCTACAATTTGTGTGATAACATAGTACATTTCATATCCATGCATGATGCAGACAATTATATCATGGCCATGAAAAAAATACATCATTTATCCATATCACAAGTGAAAACATAGCCGTGACCAAATACAAATGTGGATCTATGCCATAGTATAAAAATCAGTGAGAGGACTCGATTCCTGAGTGATCTATGAAGCACTCATGAATAACTCCATCACAAATTGTGAGGGAATGTTATCAAGGAATGTGGTGGTCCCAACCCAAGGTCTTCGTCCCAAATCCCAATGGTATGAATCGACAAAATGAAAATAAATGAGTTGAGGTCGAGCATGCTAGAAACTGTCTGATTACCAATGATTGATGTATACCGTTAACAGACGCGAGGTAACCCATCGATGATGATGATGGACCACAGGATACCTAGTACAATATAAAGGGTGTGAATAAATGATTTGAAGTCAAAAACTCATAGATTCATTCAATGGGATCCAATGATGTAATCCCACTGTCAAAATGCAACGAAATCTTCCACTGATGTCTGCAAATCCCAGGGTATTAACTGGTTTCTAGATTTCAATCTTGGATAATGATATGGAGTCGACAGGATGAAATCCATCGAAGGAGGGCCTTGATGTATCCCCCATAAATTGACATGAAACATATAAAGGTAGATTGTGTGAATAGTGTAATGGTAGAGCACAACTGACGCAAGGATGGCCGAGATGAATGGGCTAAAGGACTAAAACTGGCTGACATGAGCTAACTTCCCTTGAACAAATCAGCACGACAAATGACTTGACTTGGAAAAATTGACTCAGTAAGAACAAAAACAAATACCATGGATGACTAGAAGAGTAACCAGTCGGCGGAGTCTGAGAACTCATGGAGAGGGTAATTATTGAGAGACAATATTGGATAACCCAATTTTTATACATGGAAACAAAACAAGTGCATTGTTCAAGGGTGACTCAATGGACAACTACCATTTGTGAATCTTACTAGACGTAAAACCCCCCACTCTTTTTCTTTCTTTCATGTTTGAAATGAGTTTGAAAGAAAATAAAAGTGTGCTCAATATTCTCACCTGTGGATTTAATACTCGAGCCCGGGGTGGAGAATGGTGCTCGGCAATCTTTTCAATATTTAAGGAGTCTAGAAAGATATGAAAGAAAACTCCATATACAATATCGTGGATTTAACGAGCACAGTAAAGTAAATGCTTGTGTGTCATTTCATATTTAAAGAGTCTGAAAGGACAAAGAAGACTCCAAAGTTAGTCTTTTTCATAAATTTAGTCCCCCAAGCCGAAAATATATAAAACAATACAAGGGAGAACTCTTCTAGCCAAGGTTGACTAGTGTGTTCCTTTTTCATAATTAGTCCATCTGGTCCGAAAAAGGGTTAAAATTACACCGAATAATCGTCCTTTCAAATCCAATTAATGAGTGTGAAAGGAAAAAATCTCACTTGGGAATCTTTTCATGTTTAGGGACTCTGAAAAAATATTAAAGGAGACTCCAGGGTGTATCTTTGTGAGGGTTAGTTACCGAGCATGACAAAGTGGTAATAGTAAGCTCGACTGGAGAGAAAACATGGTATGCGATGAATTTCCAAGCGCATGGAACATGACTGAAGAAATGGACTGCAACAAGACATGGAAAATGGTGATCACTTATAACAATAGTTCTCAACCAAGGGTGTTGAAAATGGAAGAAAATAGATGGCTAGCAGTCAAGCATGGCTATGGTGTGAAAAGAAATGGAAGAAAATGGTGATGTAGAAACATTAAACAACGAGAAAACAATACTAATAAAGTGAGACCATTAAAACAAAATAAATGGTGGGAAGTTAAGGCATAGTGTTGGCAATATGGGCGGTTAATAATGCAAAGAGAGAAATGTAGGGAAAAACCTCTCCTTATATGTCAATTTAGAGACATGTACCTCAAGTTCAAAGGATTTCCCCATCTTATAAATGTCCCTAGAATCCTGCCAACACACGTAAACTACATTCCAAGGTCATCACGCATAGTGAAATCCTAAAAATAATTTGTTTTTTGGATTTTTTGGATATGATGTACACAAAACAAAAGACACTCACACCACACACTTATGTACAAGGCACTACACGTCTTGATGGTTTAGACAAAGAAGATCCTAGTGCTAAGCTCATGCCAAGGATATTTTTCACAATCGAGGAAATCATGAGCCATTGTTGGCATCATATGGCTCACCATGACGGGGCCATGCCACATAGGAAAAAATCTCTATGGCTAAAGATAATCACCATGAGTGGTTTTGAGAGATATGGAAGCTCCTTGATGGGATTCATCAATACATGAGGGAATTACAAAACACAAATCTTCGATGGAAGGGATATCATATAATTGAGTGGTAAAAAGGTAGGCAAGGTGGAAAAGGGTCAAAACTGGGAGGTTGACTGGATGTCCCAACCAATGCCCCTAGTATCGAATCAAGAATCATCCTGTTAATGCTCACTAGTTACAAATCAAAGAGGAAGTTGTGATGATCCTCATCCCCTCTGGGCTTATCAATGGAATCCATGAATTCCAGGATGGCCTCTTCTAAAGGAAACTTAATATCTAAGAATTCATATGAACCGAGAGAGTCAACAACTAGTATGGGAAGAGAAAATTGATCACACTCCACATGAATATGGAGTTGTTGACCAATATCAATGAATGTTGATGGGATATTCAGATCGAAAATATTGATCGTGGTGAGTGGGATAGATTCTCCACATGAGTCAACATCCTCAGGATGAGTTACCACTCAAGGATCAACTGACTCGAGGGATCCACTGGTAGATGAGAAAATCATGTTGGGTGCAGGAAAGGGGAATATCCCCATAAGAAATGGATATTTAAACATGCCTATACCGATTCTTTCATACCCCTTGGAAGATTCACCAATAAAAGTCATGTTGATGCTAGGGTTAGCTCACAAGTCAGGTGTGCAATAATCCAATTGATTGATCGTGACTATCTTTCCTTGGTGTGGAAAACGTATGACATGAAATATAGTGGATGAAACGTCCCTCATTTCATAGAACCAAGTGTGAATCGAGAGAATATTATAGTCAAGTGTGGTTTCTACCACTTCAACTTCTACAGAGATAGTCTTTCCCCTGAACTCGATGGGTAAGGAGGTGAGAATTCCTTGAGGTTTGAAAGACTGCCCATAAAAATACTTTAGGATGGTTGGATATGTGGTGATTTGTAGAGATCCAAGGGATTTAAAACATGACAAAGACGTAATGCAAGTGGCCACTGCTTCATCGATCATTGTATGAAATATATTCTTGTTTAGACAACCAACTGTGATTTCCAATGCTAGTTGGTGTGAGAGACACAACTCACTCTGTTCTATGTCAAAGGAAATAATATTGGACTCTGAAAGGTCGATTCTCCCCATGGATAATAGCAAGGATTTCCACTATGAAGGAAAACTCTGCAATACTTTGAGTGTTGACATGGAACATGGTGCTTGGGAAAGATATTCCACTATGTTATAGTGTTGAGCTACCCAGGCATTCGGATTATGGGTAGTTTTTCAAAGTACCCCTTTCAAAGGGTGGATTGTAGGTTCAAAAGATGGTTTCTATAAATAAAGAGGGCCATTGGGTGGTACAGTCGATGTAGGGTCCTTTGAAGAAGGTTCCCCTGTTGAAATTATTAATACAACTGAGAGGGGGGGTGAATCAGTTGTATGTGAGCTTAAACAATTTTAAGTTTGTTAAAACATTATTAAAATTTCCTCATGTGGTCATCAACAATATACAGCATATGGACAGTAAAGGTAAAGAACAACAATCACACATAAAGTATACACAAAGACAGATTCTTCATGAGGAAACCCATAAAGGGAGAAAACCTCTTCTTCTTCAAAATGATAGGCAGTCTTTTAAGTTCTGTACATCATCTATAATTGAGCACCAACTCAATGTGAGGCTACAACCTCTGTTTTACAAGCTGCAACTTGTTTGAGAGCA
>ML788178.1:75608-102188 GCA_009831015.1 Picea engelmannii | reverse complement strand
TCGAAATTTTTTTCCTCGTTTTTTGTGTCCATTTTTGGGTGGTCCTCGGTATTCGTGTCCATTTTTGGGAGGTTTTTTGACACATGGTTTTCCGTCGATGGTTTTCTATTTCCAGTTAAGGAATTAAGGTTGTTGACTAATCCAGGTCGTTGGATTAGGATTTTGGATTTCGCTGGATCCTATATGTATATTGTAATGTAAACAATGTATGTGTGAAAGAAAATAGAATATGTTGGTTTTCACGGTTTGGGTTTCCAAGGGAAAAATATCTGTGTAATGTGTGTATTTGCCATTGTATCATTTCTGTTCTTTTATTGAAAATATGTTTGGAGTAAAATATTGTATAAGGTTAAAATATACATTTGGTATCAAATCAATTATTGGATTCAAGGGGACACCTTTGTGGTTAGGGGGTTGGCTTAGGAATATGATAAGCCTTGTCATAGTGGGAGATCTGTGGTATTGATTCTTCAGGTGAAGAGAAATGGCGAGCAATTCGAAAATAGAGATCGAGAAATTTAATGGAAAAAGTTTGTATCTATGGAAGCACAAGATGGAAGATTTGTTAGAAGACAGAGATCGATGTTTCATGGTGGATCTAGGTACTGCACCTATAGGAATGTTATCAGATGACTGGAAAAAGTTTGATCGGAAGGAAAAGAGAACAATCTGATTGTGTCTCTTAGATTCAATATTACTAAATGTGTCAGGGGGATCTATAATCAAGGAGTTATGGAATAAGTTAGGGAACTTGTATCAATATAAGTCCCTGGTAAATAAACTTTTCCTACATAAGTGGTTGTATAAATTTAGGATGAGAGATGGAGACTTGGTGACAGAGCATCTGCATGCATTCAATACCATGGTAAGTCAGTTAGTATCTGTTGAGATTAAAATTTCAGATGAAGATAAGTGTACTAGTTTATTGTTCTCTTTACCAGACTTGTGGGATAGTTTGGTTGTGGCCATAGGTAGTAATACAACTACGTTGAGCTTCAATGATGTGGTCTCATCCTTGTTATCGAAGGAGATGATACATAAGAACATGGAAGGACAAAGCACATATGCATTATTTTCAAGAGGACGATCCCATGAAAGAAATAGATCTAATTCCTCAAGTGGGAGATCTAAGTCTAAGGGTAGATCTAAATCTCTCAGAAAGTTTGTAAAGGTGTGTTGGAGATGTGGAAAAGAAGGGAACTTCAAGAAGCAATGTAGATCCAAAAGTGTTGAGAAAGTGAAGGGATATGAAGGTGCTCCCTCTACAGAAGAAAATACCTCTAAGGAAGAAGGAGGAGATGTGTACTTGGATTCTTCAAGAAAACATGCAAATCATGAGGCATGGTTGGTTGACTTAAGTGAATATTTTCATATGACTCCCCAAAGGGAGTGGTTCTGTGAATATGAAAGGTATGATGGAGGTAATATTTTCCTAGGTGATGACTCAACATCCAGAATCATAGGATGAGGAAAATTGAAGTTGAAACTCATAGATGGAAGGATTAGAAACTACCCGATGTTCTACACATCCCAGGATTGGCCATAAATTTTATTTATGTAAGAAAAATGGATGATGCAAGGGTAAAAACAACATTTGAAAAGGAAACATGTAGGATGGTTCGAGGATAAATGGTGTTGTTGAATGGATTTCATGTTGGAAATCTTTATAAGTTGCAAGGAAGCACGATTAGTAATGGGTGTAATATTTCAATTGTTCCTGATATTGGAGCTGAAGAAGAAAAAACTCTTGCAGTCTCTAGAGAAAAGGTTATGATATGGCATCAAATACTAGGGCATATCAGAGAGAAGGGATTTCAACTACTACAAGTTAAAGGTATGGTTGAAGGTATATCTAACTCCTCTCTGGATTTTGATTTATGTTAACATTGTGTATATGGGAAGAAAAAGAGGGTAAGATTCCCCTCTGGTGCAACGAGGGCGGAAGGAATTTTACAGCTAGTGCATAGTGATGTGCTTGGACCTATGTCAGTTCCAGTGGGAAAATTTGTGTATTATATCTCTTTTATAGATGACTTCTTGGGGAATACTTGGATATATTTCTTCAGGAAGAAATATGAAATCTTTGACAGGTTTAAAGATTTTAAGGCTCTTGTTGAGAATCAAACATAGAAAATAATTAAGGTGTTGAGGATGGATATAAATGGTGGAGAGTTCTTCGATAATGAATTTGAATATTTTTATAAGAAGTGTAGTACATAAAGGAAGAAGACTACTCCATATAAACCTCAGTATAATGGAGTTACATAAATGATGAAAAAGACGTTGATGGAAAAAACAAGGTGCATGCTCAGTGGTGTCGGGTTAGGGAAAGAATTCTGGGCAGAGGTAGTGGGTACTACATGTTACCTAGTCAATCGATCGCCCTCATCAACACTAGATGAAAATACTTCACATGAGGTATGGACTGGTAATAAACCCTCTCTCACACATCTCAAGGTATTTGGTTGTGAGGCCTATGTTCATGTTCCAAAGGAAAATAGGAGTAAGCTAGATAAGAAGGATGAAAAGTGTAACTTTATTGGGTATCAATATGGTCTCAAAGGTTATAAGCTTTGGAACCGATAAAATAAGAGGGTTGTGTATAGCGAGATGTGGTATTTAGAGAAATGAAGGATGTTTTCAAATAGGAAGTCCTACCAAGTAAGGAAGAACCAAATAAAATAGATTTCAATCCAAAGGATGATGAACCATAGTCTACAGAAGAACATGAATCACAAGAAGAAGATCTTCATACTCCAATATTGAGGAGAGTGGTGTGGGAAAAAAGGTTACCGGAAAGGTATACTCCACCTAATTTCCATTCAAATTTTTCTTTGTCTATTACTAATGATGATCGTAGAATTGTTAGGGTGGTAGTGGATTCAAAGGATGGAAAACCCTAGACAAAGTCCATGGTTGAAGAAATTGCATCCTTGGATAAGAATGAGGCTTGGGATCTAGTGGAGTTGCCAACTGGAAGAAATCCCATTGGCTGCAAATGGGTATTTAAAATAAGATGAATGCAGAAGGAAAAATGGAGAAATTCAAAGATCGGTTAGTAGAAAAAGGTTATTCCCAGGTTGAGAGAATTGATTTTGGTCAGATGTTTTCTCATGTTTGCAAGTTAAATTCTATTATATTTATGTTATCTATTGTTGTTGCATTTGATTATAAAGTAGAATATATGGATGTGAAGAAAACATTCCTACATGGGGATCTGGAAGAAGAAATCTACATGAAGCAGCCATAAGGCTTTATTGTGAAGGGAAATAAGGAGGTGTTATGCAAGATGAAAACGTCCTTGTATGGCTTAAAACAATCATCAAGGATGTGGTATAAAAATTTGATACTTATGTGTTGGGAGTTGGCTTCACAAGAAGCAAAGAGGATCACTGCGTCTATTTTAAATTAATTGGTGATCATTTGATTTATTTGGTCTTGTATGTGGATGACATGTTGCTGAAAGGAAACAAAAAGGAGATTATCCAGGATGTGAAGACTCGGTTTTCCTCTAGATTTGACACGAAGGATCTTGGTGTTGCAAAATTCATTTTGGGCATGGAAATTAAAAGAGATCGGAAAAAACAGGAAACTCCGGTTAAATCATAGAAAATATGTGGAGACATTATTGCATAGGTTTAATATGCAGGAATGTAAAATAGTCAGGGTCCCTATTCCTGTAGGTGTGAATTTATCTACAAATCAGTTTCCCAGGACACAGGAAGAGGAGGAGGACATGTCACGTGTTCCATAAGTGCGTGTGGTTGGCAATTTGATGTATGCAATGGTCTGTACTAGACTGGAAATTGCACATGCAGTGGTATTTTTGAGCAAGTATATGTCAAAACTAGGGAAGGAGCATTGGACAACAGTAAATAGATTTTTCAGGTATTTGTGTGGCACCACTAGTTATGGATTGTGCTACCAAGGAAGGATAGTTTTGGACAGATCATTGGACATACATGGCTTTGCGGATGCAAACTGGGCTAGATATCTAGATCCTAGAAGATCTACAAGTAGGTATGTGTTTAACCTATTTGGAGGAGCAATCAATTGGATGAGCAAAAGACAGTCTGTAGTGGAACTTTCAACTACATATGTTGAATACATGGCAACCACTCATGCAAGAAAGGAAGCAATATGGTTACAAATATTGTGTTCAAGTATTGGGTTGGTACAACAAGTTGTAAGGATAGAGTGTGACAATCAGAGTGCAATTTTTTTGGTGAAGAACCCAACTTATCATTCAAAGACAAAGCATATTGATTTCCAATATCACTTTGTGAGAGACATTTTTGAATAAAAGAAGGTGTTGTTGATGAAGGTGGATACTTTGAATAACGTTGCAGATTCATTAAAAAATCTATGAGCAATAGGAAGTTCTCTTGGTGTAGAGGATCTATGGGCATTGTTGCCCTATATTTTTGACTACGTAACTCTGTAACCCCCTATATGCAAAGAAAACAACAAGTGAGAGAATTTTTGATATGTGTTATATTCTTTTCACGACTAGATTTTGGGCGGTCCTCAGTATTCATGTCCATTTTGGGGTGGTTTTTGGTTGATGGTTTTCTATTTTTGGCTAAGGAATTAGGGTTGTTGACTAATCCAGGTCATTGAATTAGGATTTTGAATGTTGCTAGCTCCAATATGTATATTGTATTGTAAACAATGTATGTGTGAATGAATATAGAATATGTTGGTTTTGTAATACCCCTGTTTCCCCCAGCTTGTAATTAATCATTACTCATGGTTACCATACCATGTCATGTGAACAATGTAAATGTATTATTGTTTAGATTGCCAACAACTAATTATGGGGGTGAAGCCTTGAAGTATTGGCCATGCTACCACTAGAGGAAAGAGTGAGGAACGATATAGAGAGGATTCATCATGCCAAGATGACCCAATCCTCTTTGCTAAAATATTTGATCTGTAATAATAAGCCTCATCCCGATCCCAAGGAAAATCAGTTAATGAGAAAAGGATTGGTGGTTGAACAACCAACCACCCCAATGAATGGAAGCATGGAGGGCCTAGCTAAGAAGGAATAAAATTGTCAGCCCAAAGTACCACAAAGTGTAGTCTCCTATAGGCCCATATTGACCTAAGTTCCTTTTGGCATAAGAAATAGGATAGGTCCAAAACCTTCCTAGGGGGGGGGGAGAAAAACACCCAAGAATAAGAAGAGACACAAGAATGGGTCTGAGGACCATTAATAAAGAAAGAAGAGTGTGTGAGGCTCTCTAGTTCAGAAGAAGAACTGAAAAATTAAGTTGATTTAGTTACAGGAGAGACTAGACAATGTTTTCTAATCAAGAGGTTAAAGGGAGTTGCATGATTGAGTGACTGATCACGACAGGCTCCCTTTCTTGGTGGAACAAAAACTGGATCGCTAACTTCCTGTGGGAAAAAAGAGAGTGACCTCCATGATTTTGCAGAAGACCCGAGGAAAAAGAGAACTCCTTGGTGGTATCATGGCTTGGCGCATGGGTGGCCAAAGTGCTAAGAGTGAATTCATCTGAGCCTATGGTTGGGTGGAAAGGAGAAAACCCATAGTCAGTTGGAAACTAAATTCCAATTTCATATAAGTGTGACTCTGAATGTTATATTGTCTTGATTGGTTTGTTACAATATGAGCTCATTTGAGCTAGATGATGGCATAATATTATATTCTATTTGGATGTTAGTTAATTGTGACTATGACGGTTTGGCTGACTGAAGATTTTGAAGTAGTTTTTTAATATTATCTTTCGTCAATGGTTTTTTGCTTACTTCTATCTAGAAAAGGAAAACTATCAGTAATGGGTTTTTAAATGAATTTTGGGGCATAAGGCTTTGGCCTCTATTATGGTTAGAAAATCCTCAAAGGGATTGCTCAAGGATCAATTTCGCAAATATAAAGTAGGGATAGACTCTACAGAACTGTTTAGGTCATGTCAATCCCTCGAAATTCATTTTCTTGTTATAAAATTAGAGTTCTATGAATGGAAGGAACTTCCTTCAAATCATTTTCTTATCTAAGTGACCTCAAGATCGAGTCCATAGAATTAACTAAATCTCAGAAAGATTTAAGAGTGTATACCTCTAGGGATTTTCAAACTCCCATATGAACAAGACCCTAGAACCATGCATTATGATCAAATGGAGCTAAGCCTTTTGATCTTCGGGACTTCAGAAGTCGAGAGCTCTCAGATGTTATAACTTCAAGACCTTCAAATCCTTCCGAAGGAAACCTATCGAACCGGTAACTTGATGGGTTGACTGTCAACTGGTGGTTTCCTATCCATTGTCATGGGATCTTCTTTATCGTTAAACCCTCACAAACTTTTCATTTGTGAAGTAACGTGATCTATAGATCTAAGTATCTTCGAGATCCTTCCTGACCGTTGAATATACGTTACAGTTAGTTTTGACGTTGACTCACTCTGGGAGTGAAAAGGTGTTAAACGACCGGAAATCTCGAATGTCAAAATCATGAAGTAACATGAGCCGTAGATCTAAGGATCCTTTGGGTCCCTTATTTACCATTAGATCAAGAATAGTGGAAGGATAGCGTAAGCGGTACCATCAACCGAAAACAACCAGTCATCCCTTATTTATGACCTCTCCAGTAGGTAACCCTTCGGAGAATTATTAGGTTAAGGACTGTAAGGGATGTGAAGTCACGAAATCCCACCAACCGTTAGATTGGGGGGGAGAATTTGGGAGTGATGTGAGTTGTTGATTTGAGGGTCCATTGGGATCCCTTCTCTATCGTCTAATAAACTAGTGGAAGGAAAACATAATTACTTTGGCAAAGTCTTACTTCGAGAGTCTAGAACTTCGGAAGTCTAAGACTTTGGGGCTCTAAGAGATTTGACATGTTGGTGCATAGGAAAAATGCTGAAGCGTCGAAGGCCGGAGTACATGGCGGGAATTATAGAACTTCAGAACTCTGGGAAAAACTCGAGGATGTAGGAAGGTGGTTTAAGCATTGAAGTTTTGAAGTGTCGGAGCACTAAAGTTTCCCATGTTGAAGTGTCCAACTCTGATTGGACGAGCCCTCATATGTTATGGTGATGTGGCGTGCCTGGATGGTTCCACGTGGCATCGTGGGATTTGTCATGAATTAAGTGTGGGACCCCCCTTGTCAAGTTTAAGTTATGTGTTAAGCATGGATGAATTCTAGATATCAGATCCAAGGATGGATAGAATCTCCACCATAGATTCTAGAGTGGAAAGAGTCTTTCATAATTTGGAGCTCCAAGGAAGTTTGTATATCTGTACCAGAATATCGAAGGGGTCGAAGGCCTGTTACCCATCAAGGTCCGGGAGATATCCCCTGCAACAACCCCTCCAGTGGCCATGTTATCACTAGAGGATGACAAATGAGGTTGTGTCAATGACAGGTAGAATGGTACGAATGAGGTGGAGCCACGTAGGTGCCACATGGAATTTGACCAATGATACCCCGAGAATTTCAGGGAGCCATAACTTTCGACACAGAACTTGGTTTTGGATAAATTTATAGTCATTGGAAACCTCTCAGAGAGAAGAAGGAAATGGTGCCTTTATTCGAGGAAATCAAAAAAGCTATAGGAAGGCAAAAAATTTATACCCCATCCCTTAAAATGGTACTTATGGGTCAGGTGTTTGATAGATTGGTATTAGAGAAGGCAACAACAATTGACCGCTTGGGCTCACGAATGAGTCAAATAACTCTCTTTTCTTAAGAAAAATTGAAGGGGGAGGGCACCCTACCTTATGATGCAGGAACACCATGTTTTCAAAACCTTGTACATTTGGTAGAGACCTAGGGGATATTTCATTTGTTAGGAAGTTGGTTTCCTAAGTGTGTTTTATTGTCATTTCCTAAGTTTAATAGGAATTCTAGAAGATTTGAAAGTGAGGGTTGGATCATGGAAAAAGTGGGAAAGAGTTGTTAGATCTAGTTACAAAACCCCAAAGAAATATCAACCATGCACTCAACGCCAAATTGAGTCCCAGCCATGGATCAAGAGTGGAGAAGAGTTTCATTTCAAGAAGACATGGTCGTCCGTCAAAATAAGAAATCAATGGTGGAAATTCAAAGCCCAGAGTAAAGTTGCATGCGCATTAATCTACGTGTGCAATGGAAATGGATTTAATGAACTGTCATGTTGAGATGCGCAAGCCATAGATCTCACAATGATATTATCATGACCATTGATCCAGGCTAGTGTTGAAGTTATAGTTTAAACGCCCATTTGTGTAGTGCTTAGTCATAGTCTTTGTTCACATGGAAGATAAAATCTCCAAGGAAGTAAGCACCAAGTGTTTAAGTGCTCGATCATAGCCATTGATCACATGGTTGAAGGATAAGAACTTGGATTTAAATTTGTTATATATACAACAAGTACCCTTTTAGGTTGTGTTATGGTTCTAGTCCTTGGTCACGAGGAATAAGGTAAGAACATGAGGGATTAACCTGTTACATGTTGTTAGATAGATCCTTGGACACTCCATTATGGGTTTAATGTGCAGCATAGGTGAGTAAAACTTTCCTAACTGTGGGTAATTTCTAGTAGGTCACTATCACCCTACCCTATCTATCAGAACAAGATTTAAACACTAGGCTTAAATGGGCCAGAAATCAGCCACAGGACAGGTATAACAAGGCAAAGACAAGCCTATTAGAAAATTTCCCCTGTGTTGGGGAATTTTATCTATTATTTGCACAAGCCCCTTGGTTGAGGTTTCCTTTTGAAAAATTATTACAACATAAAAAGGCTACAGGCGAGTGTGCGGTAGAGGGAGAATATTGTTGCTTTGGTAGAATGATAGCTACTTCTACAAAAGTGGGATTATGATGATAGGCACTATTATCCAGATTTGGACGTGAATGTGCCTAATAGGTTGTGAGTTTGCCCACAAAAGTGCGTAGTTGGAGCCTCTGGAAACCATGGTGATTGTTTATTTGAGGAGTAAGACCCTTACGGAAAAAATTCCTCATGGTTAAAGGAATTGAACATGAACTGATAGGATCCATGGCAGTAATAAATTGCCATTTTAATACATGAGACTAAGCCCTGTATGTAAACCCCTCATGACTAGGGGATTAATGAGAATTGTAAGGTCAAATTACTTGACCTATGATGAATGAAAGTTGTGACTGGAATAACCTGGTTAAGCAAGTAAAAAGGAACCATATATATTGAGAACAAACTTCATGAAAGAAGCAGTGGAGTGACATGAACAAGTTCAAAATCACATGCTTGTCCTAAGGGAGTGTGTATCCCTATTAACTTAAGGGTGTGTCTATGCAAGAGGTAAGCTAGTGGGATACATCTACACTATAGGTATAAGATAAATTCTTGGTGCACTAGGATATGGTGAAAAGCATATGGAAAATATTGAGCATATATATATATATATATATATATATATATATATATATATATATATATATATATTATGGTATGTCATTGGATGTAAAATAAGGTGAGGTCATAGCTCATATGGTTAGTGATGATCTAACTATAGCAGCATAAGTAAAATGTTGATGATGGTTAAGGATGAGGTAAAATGGTTAATGAAATGTTGATCCTGAATGTAGTAAAGGAAGTGTTGGGACACTTCTAGATGACCAATGGGCCAAGTTGACATCCATAGGTGGATGGTATCCATATAAGGTGTAGATTGGTATGCTCAAGTAGTAGTGAGAGGGAATGTAGAAACGGATTCCCTTGATAAAAACATTTGTTAACAAAAAATGGTTTGAGGCATGAAAAATAAGCTTGATAAGTTGTCTTGTTTCCTTGGGCATTGTTGGAATTCCCTAGATGGTATTTCTGGGTTGTTGAATAATTTTATAGTATTTGATGCAATAATTCCTTCTTGTTGATTGTTTTCATATGGAAAGGGGGACATAGTTATGATTATGTCTGTTAAACATTCCATGTGGATATCGTGTGAATGATTGTAAACTCTCAACCGAGAGGGAAACATGGTGGTGATTAATCCTATGAGACTTCTCATAAGAATGGCAGTAAGATCCTTGGGAAAAGGATCTGGAAGTCTGATATGTCCATGTGTATGAACGACATGGAAAAGGTGCAAGTAATGAGCTTGCATGACAAATGTTTAGCTATGTTTGTATATGCTTACGTGCATGGATTCAATGCATTGTAAGGTTGCTTGATATGAAGATTGATATTAAGACCAAACATATATGAGTGAATGATATTAAATGTGCAAGTGATACACATGTATGATGTATGATTATATGTATACTAAAGGCATGATGTGACTTCCTAAATGAGTGAAATGTAAGGCAAGAATTACACTTGCCAATATTGAATGAATACCATGGATGCATGGTTGATTCTATTCTGAAGAATCATGAAATTTTTGTTTTTAATGATAGCTTGAGGGGAATGTGTTCAATTTCCTTAGGAAAGTATATTATAAATTGATGAAAGAGTAAATGAGCAGGGATGCTCCATTGTCATGATAAAAGGAAACCTGATTAGAATTTTAAAGGCCAGATGTAAATGGTCATGAACAATCATGAACTAACTAAATTTCAATAGATACAGAAAAGTAAACTATAAGTGTTCCTACAATAGACACACAATATGTTGAAGCATATATTAAGAACAATTTGCATGAAAGGACAATGAGATAATGTGCATATGTAATTCATAATGCATCATAAAGAATGCAAGTTTATATTCCTTATGGAATATTTGGTAAACAACTGAAATGATAAAGCTAAAGTTGAATCAAGGTTGAGTCCATCACAAATAGTGATGGATATGCAATAAGGAAGTTGCATGCTGAAGGAGTTCCCTGTGGAGGAACTGTGTAAAGATCTATCAGGAGAACATAGTCACAACCTTAATGACTACTAAGAATTGGGCAATGGTATTCAATCCTATATATGTGTGTGTGTGTGTGTGTGTGAATCCTAGATTACATTCTAAAACATAATGCATGGATGGAATAACTAACAAATGAACATTGAACAATATGAAAAGTAAATGGTAATGTGAAGGAAGCACATGTTCATAATTCATTGTGAACAAAAAGCTTGTTGTTGTAGCATGCTGATTTATCCAAGAAGGTTAAGGTGAACCTAACCAATAATATTTAAGGAAAAGAGCAAGGATATCCCAGCAATTGGTATATTGCATAATCAAAGAAGGAGAAAATGAGGAATACATTTTTTTCACTTTAGAACTCTGAATTGCTTAACAAAGTTGTGAGCCTTAAAAGAAATAGCTAGGGAAGAAAAGGAAAATAAGCAAATACAATATGTTTGAATGAATATGCTTGGTTAAGCCGTGTTAAGTAAAGGTAGTGATGCCTTGGAAAATAATTCATATGGATTGAAAGTCCAGGGATGTGTAGAAGGAGTTGGACAAGGGAATATTTCCTTAACTCCTTCATTGTTGTTTATTGTATTTCTCTGGTATGAGAGACTGAATTACTGATGTAAGTAAGTGTTTTGGGATAAGGATGATGATAGTTGTATGATCGTAGATACGATTGAAAACTGGATTGTGATTGCACTAGCTAACACATTAAGGAGTAATGTGGTAGAGTGCATAGAGATATGTTAGGGCATATCTAAAAATGTTTTATTGATTTGAATTTTATGATACATGCATTTTCATTTACATAATGACTAATATATTTGTGATCTATGTCATGTGTAGAAAGAAATTGGAGTTGTTGGGAAAGACAATTACCAGTGATGGAAAACCTCAAGCAGAGGATGAATATGAGAAGGTTGTTGTTGAAATTTTATGAAAGGAACTTTAAAAGTCTCCATAAAACACCACTAATGAGGTAATATCAGAGAGGTTGTTGGCAACGAGAACATGTATAAAAGTGTTCATGCCTGTGTGGCATAAGGTATGAAGGGATTGGGTAAGAGTCCCCTATGAAGTATTTTATTATCTAAATGGTATGAAGATGATTTTGAGTGGTTGTTGTATGCCATTGATACCCAAGTAGGGTATGAAACAATAAAGAATATATCATGAATAATAGAGGTATGAACCTATGACAATCAAGGATGATTTAGAATCCTTTCAAGAAAACTCATGAATAAGTAGTGTTGTGGGTACATTGACCAATCAAGAGTGATTGGGAACAAAGGTGTTCATAGGCATCACATTGAATTGAATGCATTGAGGAAATGTATGTTTACACAAGAGGGAAGACAATAGATTGCCCAATAAGGAAGGAGGACCTTCTAATACTCTACCTGAATTGTTAAGGTGTTAAAGAAAGGAAATGAGTGGCCATGAGTATTGAAACCACTAGTTACCAGTAAGGAAAAAGTATTTATATGCAACCATATGCAACTTGGATTTCATATTATAATATGTTAAATTGAGGACATGATCAATTTGTAGCAGGAAACACATTTGTGTTGCAATAATGAATGAGAATGAATAAGCCTTATGGTGAAGAGGTTTGTTGAACTCCAACACACCATGGAAAAGTTTTTGTCATAAAGTGTGGAAAACTTGAAATCAATGCAAGGGTGCATTGGGTATGAATGTGGCCTTGAACATTGGCACATTGATTAAAGCCATTTGATATTGAATTGCACTTGGAAAATTTGGCATGCTGAAATGATGCATGTGTAAATAACGATATTTCCTTTTACTCTGTACCATTGAATAGATGAAAATAATTTGACTCTTAGTATGCACAAATTTGAAGATATAATGCACTTGAGAACTAACAACTTGTTTAGTTATGTGAAGGTGGTGTTGTAGGAAGAAGGGTCTTGGATATGGTAGTAGAATTAAGCCCATATGGAAGACCAATGCCTGTTGAGACAAACTACTATGGGAAGGAAAAACTCATACTTGTGAATTTGGTTTCTATGTGGAACAGATTTGGAAATAAAATGTGAAGTTTGGAAATCTGTGTGTGACAGACTTGAAAGAAATTTATGAATTGGAATTGATGATAACATCTCATAATTTATGTATATTGTGATAGAGGTGAAACGAAAATGATATATATAGGGAGGAAAGATGAAGGTTGTCAAATCTAGAAAGCATGAAAAATGCTACTGTTGAGACATGAGAACCCTATGTTAAGCCATGCTCGCCATATAATATGTTGTGTTGTGGTAACACAAGACAGAGGGATGTTGGGCTCTAAAGATGTCCTAAAAACAACCTCTATGCATCATCTGAAGGTAGGCGCTAGAACAAGCATTTTACTTGTTTCCTACGTAGGTTCTTACCTTTCGTTTTCAATACCAAGCCTCCAGAGATGAAACACCTAGAAATCGTAAAGGGAACGACAATTTTCTATTCAAATGAATGGCACTTCCTGTAAAGGGAACAACAATCGTAACAAGGGAATGACAGTCGTTACATTGGGTCGAATTAATGTTGAATTAATTGCATTGTAGTATTTGCCCAACTATCTATTTTTTCAACCCGGGGTTCGTAAACTGACGAAGCACACACAAAGTATATGCAAGATTGAAGTGGGACTAATCTAATCTAATGTTTAATATACAACTAAAATTGAATCATTAATCTAATGCAGGAAATTGAAACACACGACTTGGAATTGAAATTAATCTAGGAATGGGAAATTGCGCAAATGAAATTAATCTAGGAATGAGAAATTGCGTAAATGAAATTAATCTAGGAATGGGAAATTGCATAAATGAAATTAATCTAGGAATGGATAACTACATGAAGGAAAAGAAAATACAACATGTGAAGAATTGAATGAGACAACAACATATGTGAGCTCACGCAAATGAGGCAGTCTTACATTATAATAATCAAATCAATCTTCATAAAAAAATAATGAAAGCATGGAAACCAAAACCATGAATCAAAGCTAGGAATCCCTTTCTCTTTCAAATTACAAATCTAAGACTAATCCAGATTTCTACTTGAATCTTAATGACTATTGTTAATGGCTACTCTAATTCCATCCTAATTACCACTCAATGTCTACTTCCTCATGAAGAGAGAGCACTCTCTTTTATACATGAGAGCCTTCAATATAAAATAACCATCTCATAATTACAGATCCACTATTCTCTCAACTATTTTCCATTATTACAAAATATGATCCCTTCAAATCCTCACACATATTTCTCATACATCTTGGATAAGATATCCCAACCAAATATCCATGATCTTCTCCTTGGAATGGGCTTGAGTTATCTCCTCAAATATTGAAATGGTGGAGGAAGTATTCGAGAAGTCCCTTTGAATTAATCCTTCTCATATTCCTACACATTACAAAGCTCACACAATTTTGAGATATATATGAAAACATGTCAATTTTCTAACATTTAATTGCAAACTCCCTTTTAATACTAAAATGAATAAAGTGGAAAATAATAAGGTGAAACCCAAGTATATTTATGAAATGATATCATGAAAGGTTAATGGGGCGATGAAATGTGAAGAATAATGAAGGGAAAGGTGGATGAAAATAGGACATTTTTGAGCCCCAGCAAGGGACACCTCAACTATAAGACTCAATGAAGTCTCTATAACTCTTCTTGTGTGAGAAATCCTTGGAAAAGAAATATGGATCACCCGAGGGATTGTATAGTAGAGAAGGGGATGCCTAAACCTAGGCCTAGAGGGTGAGTGAACACAATGAAGATGAGACTTTTATCATTCTTGTAAACTAGTGATTGGAATCATGCACATAATGGGTATGTCAAGGAAAACATTGATCCAATTTAACAAGACATCAATATGGATGTAGATCCATGAAATGCACAGATAATTATTGTGCTGGATTATGAAAATTTTCCTCTTGAATTTTGAACAACAGTAAGATGTTTTCGCAGAAATTTGTGATTAATATGCTTGTTGTCCAAAATTATTGTAGGCGGGTGACAAAGGCCAAGGGTTTGGAAAAGCACTAGACTATGAGGGAAAACAAGAAGGTAATGTTGAAGTAGCCGAATGAAAAAGGAATGACAAGTGTTACTAAGAAATAACACCGAGTACGATGTTCCTTTAAAGGGGGAGGGGATTGTAATACCCTTGTTTCCCCCAACTTGTAATTAATCAGTACTTATAGTTACCATGCCATGGTATGTGAAAAATATAAATGAATTATTGTTTATATTTCCAACAACTAACTGTGGGGGTGAAGCCTTGAATAAATGGCCATGCTACCACTTGAGGAAAGAGTGAGGAAACTTGTAGAGAGGGTTCATCATGCCAAGATGACCCAATCCTCTTTGTTGAAATATTTGATCTGGAATAATAAGCCTCATCCTAATCCCAAGGAAAAATCAGTTAATGAGAAAAGGATTGGTGGTTGAACAACCAACCACCCCAATGAATGGAAGCATGGAAGGCATGGTTGAGAAGACAAAAAAATGTCAGCCCGAAGTACCATAGAGTGTAGTCTCCTACAAGCCCAAATTGACTTGATTTCCTTTTGGCATAAGGAATAGGACAGGTCCAAAACCTTCATGGGGGGAGAAAAAGAACTGTGAAGAAGAAAATACATGGGAATGGGTATGGGGACCATTCAGAAAGAAGAAGAGACCCTAAGGATCCCTAGTTCAGAAGAAGAAATGAAACATTAAGATATTATGGTTACAAGAGAGATTGGAAAGTGTTTTCTAATCAACATGATAAACAAAGATGCATAATTGAGTGAGCGATCACGACAGGCTCCCTTGCTTGGTGGAAAAAAAAATGGAGCTTTAGTTTCTTGTGAGAAAAAAGAGAGTGACCTCTAAGATCTTGTAGAAGACCCGAGGAAAAGAGAGAACTCCCTGGTGGTATCATGGCTTGGCATGGGGGTGGCTAGGGTTCCAAGAGTGGATGCATCTGAGCCTATGGTTGGGTGGAAAGGAGAACACCCACAGTCAGTTGAAAAAAAAATCCAATTTTAGATAAACGTGAATCTCAATGTTATATTGTCTTGACTGGTTTTTTATAGTATCAAATCATTTGAGCTAGATGATGGCATAATATTTTATCTTATTTGGATGTTAGATAATTGTGACTCTCATGGTCTAGCTGACTAAATATATTGAAGTAGAGTTTGAATATTATCTCCTGTCAATGGTTTTTTTCTAAGGAAAATTGTCAGTAATGGGTTTTTAAATGAATTTTGGGGCATAAGGATTTGGCCTCTATGATGGTTAGAAAATCCTCAAATGGATTGCTCAAGGATCAATTTTGAAAATACTGAGTCGGGACAGACTCTACAGGACTGTTCAGGTCCTGTCACTCCCTCAAAATTCCTTTTCTTATTATATAATTTGAGTTATGTGAATGGAAGGTGCTTCCTTCAAACCATTTTCTTTTCCAAGTAACCTCAGGCTAGAGTCCACAGAATTAACTATATCTCGGAAATATTTAAGAGTGTATCCCTCTGGAGATTTCTAGAGTCCCATATGACCAGGACCATGGAACCCTGTGTTAGGCTCAAAGAGAGCTAAGAATTATGATCTTCGATACTTCGGAGGTCCAGAGCTTCAGGATGTTAGAACTTCACGACCTTCAAATCCTGCTGAAGGAAAACTACCGAACTGATAACCTGATGGTTTGATCGGAAATTAGCGGTTTCCTATCCGTTGTCATGGGATATGATTTATCATTAAAACCTAACCATATTTTTAGTCGTGAAGTAATGTGAGTCATATAACTAACAATCTATAGGAGCCTTCATGACCATTGGATATAAGTTACAGTAAATTTCAGCATTGACTCACTCTGGGTGTGAAAAGGTGTTTAACAACCAGAACTCCAGAATGTCAAAATCGTGAAGTAACATGAGATGTAGATATAGGGATCCTTTGGGTCCCTGCTTGACCATTATATCAAGCATAGTGGAAGGATAGGGTAAGCGGTACCATCAACCGACAACAAGAAGTCATCCTTGCTTTATGACCTCTTTGGTAGGTAACCCTAAGGGGAATTATTGGGTTAAGGACTATAAGGGACATGAAGTTGCAAAATACCAGAGCGATGAAATCCTGCTAACCATTAGATCGGGGAGAATAATTTAGCAATGATGTGAGTCCCTGATATAAGGGTCCATTGGGATCCCTTCTCAATCGTTTGATCAACTACTGGAAGGACATCATAAGTACTTCAACAAAGTCTTACTTCGAGAGTTTGGAACTTCATAAATATGAGACTTCAGGGTTCTAGGATATTTGACATGTTGGTGCACACGCCAAACGTTGAATTGTCGAAGTCCATAGTACGTGGAGGGAGTTCTAGAACTTCAGAACTTCAAGAGTCTGGGAAAACGTTGAGGATGTAGTAAGGTGGTTTAAACATTGAAGCATCGAAGTTTCCCATGTTGAAGTGTCCAACTCTGATTGGAAGAGCCCACATATGTTATGGTGATGTGGCATGCCTGGATGTTTCCACATGGCATCATGGGATTTGTCATGAGTTAAGTGTGGGAACCCCCTTTTCAATTTTAAGCTATGTGTTAATCATGGATGAATCCTAGCCATCATATCCAAGGGTGGATATAATCTCCACCATAGATTCCAGAGTGGAAGGAGTCTTTCAGAATTTGGAGCTCCAGGGAAGTTTGTAGATATGTATTGGAATATCGAAGGGGTCGAAGGCCTGTTACCAATGAAGGTCCAGGATATATCTCCTGCAACCACCCCTCCAGTGGCCATATCATCGCTAGAATATGGCAACCGAGGTCATGTTATTTCTATGTAGGATGGTATGAATGAGGTGGAGCCACATGGCCTTTGACCAACGATACCCCGAGAAGTTCAGGGAGCCATAACTTTTGAATCAGAACTCGGTTCTGAACAAGTTTATAGTCATTGGAAATATCTCGGAGAGAATAAGGAAATGGTTCCCTTATTATAGGAACTCATAGAAGCTATAAAAAGGAAAAAAAATATACCCCATCCCTTAAAAGGGTACTTAGGGGTCGGGTTTGTGACAGATTTTCCCGGTTTGGGTTTCTAGGGGAAAAATATTTGTGTAATGTGTGTATTTTCCATTGTATATTTTCTATTCCTTTATTGAAAATGTGTTTGGAGTAAAATATTGTACAAGGTTAAAATCTACAACTCCTTTTATAGGACTAGAGGGAGACCACAAAGAACTGGTCGCACTGAGCAGTGTAATTCTTGGTGCGGTCACTCCTTACAATGGAGCAACTTGCGACCAAAAGGGTTTGGTCGCATTATGGGCACGGATGACCTGCAACCACGATCATGAAAGCATGAAAACTAATATATATGAGACAAATCTATCATATATCTGTTTGAATACTTTCAAACAGGCTCAAAAAATACTTATGGACAGAATGAAAACAAAAATCAGAGTTTAAAACAGGCAAAGATCTTGAGAATATGAAATCAAAAGTTGAGGAAGAAACTGAATAAACAAAAATTGCTTCCCAATGGATTCACCAGTATGTTGTAGGGTAAATGAACCATGTAGGAGTTACCTCCCTTAGGTTCTTCCTAGACCTAAGACAGAATAGAGATGCAAGCAACAAATTTTCCTAGATCTAAATTATACACTAAAAGAATCTACAAGTTGATGGAAAGAAAGGTTTACTCGATGATCTAACGCTTGTCCCTGCACACTCCTTAGTTTTTATCTCTCTCGAATATTCCATTCTCTCTTTCCAACATGGATATTCACACATAGAGACACAAAGAAACCTTTCACAAGATCAAACGAATCATGTATAAATGTATAATAGATCTAGTGACATAAGATAAGAGTATGGATTCCCTACAAAGATTATAAAAATTACATACAATCAAGTAAGGGGGAAATATTGTACATATTCTATTAATGAAACAAATGGTTTACAACTTACAATCAAGGAAGTTGATGCAATCATTTCCCAAGTTCCTTTCACAAGCTCTATAATCAAACCGCTAGTATAAGTTTGCTTTCTCCTTTCTCCCCGCTTTTCCCATGAGAAACCCTCAATATATAGTATAATAAAGATAAGATCAAAGCTTAATATAGATAGGATATAGATTCCCAATATAACAAGCTTCTCAAGGCCGAACCAAGAAAAATATGAGGTTTAATCTCATCTCTTGAAAACTAATCCTAAATAGGGAGTAACAGACCCAGTCATGCCATGCATTATTTCAGGGAGCGACCAATCACCCTTTGAAAGAGGACAAGGAGCGACCAAAATTTTTGGTCATGGGATGTAAAGGGACAACCAATGACCAGGAAAAAAGGGACTGCAAACTTAGGGGAAAAGTGTGATAATTCAGTGTTTTAGACTTCTAACCTCTAGATGATTCCCATTGGGTGATCAGGTGGAAAATAACTGTATAACACTAAGCTCTGACATGGGGAATGGATTTAAGGGGTGAAAAGGTGATATTTTCACCATCAATTTTTTTTTGAACAGATTAATACCCTTCTAACATATTCAACCATTTCTCGAAATCATCAACATCTATCTGACCTTCAAATAAGGGGATATCAAATTTGACTTGTACCTTGAAGGATGTCACACCTCCGAAATAGTTTCTTGATGAATATGCCTTGACCTCCATCGGTAGTCATCGAAGGATTTTGGTGAATTTTTTCATCATCTCATTCCTCTATCACGTGAGGGATTCCTCGAGGAATATTTTGAAAGGATCTCCTGCTCCATCATCTCTCTTTTCTTCCACCATGGGAAGTCACTTGGGCTGACGAGAGCGATCGTCCTAAAGTGAAACTAGCTCAAGACCCAACTCTCTATACCTTGACCTTGTCATGGACATGCAATGAGAAATGACAACAAGAATACTTCTCTGATACCACTGACCCAGATTGTGAAAGGAATGAAATGGAAAATAGGAAAGTAAACGTGAAAAAATAAAGTAAAGAGAATAATATGGCACGAAATCAACTCTTTATTAAATGGAAAAATACTTAGAGCCACATCATAAATGGATTTTCTCCTTTACAAATGAGAGGCCTGTATATATAGTTCTTATGGGGTGCTTCGTAGGAGTCATGTATTTTCATTATTTCATTGTTATTTGTTTTATTTTTCAAATTCCATGGGTTGCAAAAAACAACCATGGGTGAATTCCATGGGTTGAAAAAACCACGTGCATTGATTTTCTCCACTTATTAATATTTATTATTATTATTTTTATCCCATCAAATACCATGGGTTCATAAATTACCAATGGTAAAAATAAATATTTACCATGGTGATTCGGTGAAAGAGGTGGATGGCCACCTATTTTCACTTGGATCAAAATGGTTCCAAACTTGTTTTTTTTTTTTGGAAACATGTGCAACTCTTTGCATATGTGGCATCTGTCAACATGGATGTTGATGTGGTACCATGGGTCAACATGGTACCCTGATGGGATTTCATGTCACCCCTCTGGCCACTCGACCCTACCCTTTTCATCCTCTGTCACTACCTTCACTCTCTCTCTATTCCCTCTTCCCTTACCTTTGCCTTACCATTACACTTCAATATATAAATAAAATAAAATAAAATATTACTAAATACGAGTCCCACCTGTACTAGATACCACATGGCACCACCACAATGTCCCATTCCATTGATGGGTCCCATCCCCACCCTACCTTTTGTGCACAACCCTCCCATACCCAAGATCTAACGACAAGGATGATTGGGGATGATTGAAAACTAGTGGTTGATTTTGGTGGTTAAAACAAATGAGAAACCACCATACTGTTGAGTGGATACATGGTGCTCCCATAACCATTTCAAAGGATTAAATTTTTTTCAAAACTGCTCAAAGATTTGATACCTCTAATGGTATCAGGCCACCACTCCGCCTACCACCCTGCCACGATGGTCTACCACCCCACCACAGGGGCTTGCCACCCCGCCACAAGAACCTGCCACCCTGCCACTGGCCTGCCACCATTGAATTTCCACCATGGGCTTGCTACTATGGAATTCCATGTCATCACTACCATGTCACCCAACATGTGGCCTCCATGTCATCATGAAATCACCGGACAAAAAAATTCCCAAAATTTTCCAATATTCCTAAAAAATGCATATTTGTAAGAAACATCGTTCAACAGCCTAAGAAACTTTCAGCTCGGCCTCTGTGAAAATAATATTCTCTCAACCTACGAGCCGTATCATATGGCCCAAGTGTTGTAAACCAATTCTCTGATACCAATATGTGATGTACCCATCGACCTAGGTACCTCAAAATTCACCATCTTGGGAAAATTTTGAGTTTCTAATACCATTCCTTAAATCAAGAAGCATGATATATGCACATGCAATTATCAAGAACATGTTAAACTATAAAATAAATGAATAACATGCCATGTATAGAATTAAAAACAAATATGCATGATATAATCGCATCTCATAGATAATTAATACACAATGGAATATAAATTACAGAGAAAACATGGAGAGCACTTATCTCTAAATAACCATTCACCAATTGGTTGCAGACATCAGACATTCCACCCAACCTTAGGTTATGTTGCACATAAAATTTCTACAACATGCTACCCCCGAGCCAAGGGTATTAATTCATAAAGATGGGTCCTAGGTCGACTTTAAAAAAAACAACAATCAACTAACAAGTTCTCATGGTTTTCTGAACCACATAGAAAATCCCAGTTTGCCAAATCTCTTCCCCTTCATCCTGCACAACTCCAAACAAATGAACCCCCTTCTCTACAATGCAATCCCTTAGGCCATTCCACTTCTTTTCTAGGGCTCCCTTGCTACTGGTCAGGAAATATCAATGCTAGAAACTCTAAGTATTCTCAGTTATGGGAAATTCTTGTCAAAATGCCAATGCTTCCATGCACTTAGGCATTAATTTTTTTCTAGAATAACCAACAGTTACCAAAATCCACCAAGCAATGTCTCTTTTCCTCTTGTAATTTTTTTCCATGCCAATCCCATAATAAAAATGAGAAATAATTAATTAGGAACAATGAATGGCGGACCAAAAATGATCGAGTAACCCCCAAACAACCCAATAGAAGGTTTTATATAATTGCATGCAATGAAGCACCAATGGCCTCCCTAAGAAGCTCATGTAACCACTTTTCCCAGCTAATTCCAAGATGGGTGAATACAATATAATAAAAAGGCTTAGCCCCTTTATCCCCCCACTCTCATGGGATTATATCCCCCTATCTTTGTCCTTGTCCATCTTGCATCCAATGATGTATTTTTATTATTAATATTCAAAGTATTACATTTCTAGGCTCTCAGGTATTTCCACTTTATAGGCACTCTGAACTTTCATCAAATAAACAAAAATACATTATTAATCTGGGGATTCAAAACTGAGGTATTACACATCCAAGAAACTACCATCATCACACACTATTGGTATAAAGTTATGGCCTATTAATTATCCTCAATACATTTTGAGGATGACATTTCCCCTCAAGAGAAGTGTTGCATCTACATTGTGGCCTCACATTATGTCATAATAGGATGATTCTTGTATAAACAATCCTTATATGGAATCCCCCATCACTTCCTAAATCTTAAACAAGTTAACATAGCCCTTCTATATAGCCATACATATGTTTACAATAGTAATTTTGGGTGTCACTTTAATTTTCCAAAGATCATTTCACCTAGCTACTTCTGGCCACCTTAGAGTGTGATTCATTCTTCTTCTTGCATAATTTCCTTAAGTGTCAATCTCACACTAATAAGATTGATGTTATGATCTTTTCACTTGACCTTGTACTATTTTTTTGTCTATTCATGATGTGGGGATTATATCTCACTAGGATGATTATGCCTTCCTCAAAGAAAAATATATTTATCTTGATCGCCACATGTCATTTCATAAAGTAGGTAGGGTTTATTCCTTTGCACAATAATTTGGGGCATATAATTTTTGTGCTTATATTAAACATATCATTGGTTGGTATTATGTTCTTCACACACTCATCCTTACCAACGATGGTGCCTTTAAGAGCCACCAATTGAATTAAATTTGTGCAAAGTATTACATCCTTTTATCCCCATTTTGTGGGATAACTAAGGAGATGATGTCTCAATGCCCTCAGGTTGCAAATATGGAGTGTTGAGAGACCACATGACTAGAAATGTCCAATTGCACATACAAAAGCCCGCTCTATCACCACATTCTGATCCATTTTCAATGCATCCACCACAACAACCAGCTTCTGGAAGGAAGATGGGTCTTTCTCCATGTAGTACAAGTCAGGTATTGTGGCAGGTAATCACCTTGATATTTAAGGCATTTAATCATGTTGTATTTAAGCCGGTTTTGATTATAAAACGCCTACATGGAAATTATGCTTTTGAACTTGTTTCACCTTGGTGAGTGTCATAAATTTCCTAGTAAGTGGAAAAATTTTGGGGAAGGTTTGTGACTAGGGTTCCCTTGAGGTGTTGTCATAGCATTCCCGACCATACTTACCACCTTTTTCTCATTACACTCCCATCATATTATCTTCTTCTAGAACCTTTGACTTTAGTGACCCAAGAAGGGCATGTACCTCATTTCATGGAAAGAAGGGGCTGAAGGCCCAGAGGGATTGTTGTTGGATAAAAATATAAAAGCATAAATATAGACCTTCCAGATGCTTCACCCAAGGATCCCTGAGAAAACAATGAAAAGCTTCTCTGTAAAAAAAGGGGGACCTACAAAATAAATGATTGTGAATTCTTAATGGGTTAGTTGGAGGATGGGAGGTCTCATCAGGAGATAAGCCATCATGGTCATGGGTATTTAGAGGTATGAAATTACCATCTTCTGATCACCATGCCAGGGTAGTGGCTCTCAGTTACATAATTGAGAGAAAGGTGGTCCCATTACGAGCCAACCTTCTCATTTCCCTGAGGTATTTATGAATGACATTATTGTTATCTGGACACCAAGCCAGGACAATGGCATTAAAATTGTTCCTTAAAACATGAAAGAAATAAATAATGACAAGAATATGGGCTTGGAAAAAGTGCATCACAAGCAAAGGTGTCACACACCCTCTACAAAGGAACCCATAAATGAGATAATGTGAACCCTTGTGTGTCATGAAATTCATTGACCTATGAAGTCTAAACCCCCCACCTCATCATACACTACATGACCTCTAAAGGCCATCCTTGGGAGCATCCCCTACTTGAGGGATTTGCTCTACCCAATATGACTTGTATGACACCCCTTCCATACTTAAACTTGGTCAATTGTAAAGGGTCTTTGAGCATTTGTTTAATCTGATGAGGTATTTTTTATGCACATGTTTAGGTGCCTTTCTTATTATATGTGGTTTACACTTGTCATGATATCTTTGACTTGAGATCTTTGGAGAGAGTACCCTTTTGTTTCGATGACCTTGCTTGGTGGCCAGTTTTGGGAGAATAAGCCTAGCTTGGGATTCCATGGGGCAAGGATCCCACTGGTTGGATGTTGTAGGCCTACACACAAGATCATAGAGACATGCCTTTAGAGGCTTACATGGCATCATGGAGGATCTTATACAAACCCTATCAACCAAACAACTTTCCTAGGAGAGGAAAAACGTCATCTTTTGAGGCTTGACATCATGCTTGAGGGGGTTTGATGGTGATGGAGTTATTTCAGATTGACACTTGGCATGTTTTGATCGAAGGAGGCATGGATTGACCTTAACACATGACGAGGAGGCTCAAGGAGCCCAACCCACCTCCATTTTCCTCTCCAATGACTTGCTCAAGTGGTCAAAACGTACCATAAAGGGGTGACGCCATCTTATTTTTAAGGTTTCTATTGTGTTAAAGTGAAAATTAAATATTATTATTTGATGCAAGAGGTAAGGTAAGGGTTGTTAACCCCTTATCTTATGTGTTACCCTTGCTAAGTGAACAAACTATGTTTTAAGTTTTTTGTATAAATAGAGATCATGTGAATCTCATTTCATAAACATATCTCTCCCATTGTGAGAGGCTAAGGACTGAAATTTTCGATACCTTCAATATTTTTTCTCTCTTGTGCTATGGTATGGTGTTCTCTTTGGTTGTTGGCTACATGATGATGATTCACTAGCTTATGGAGGTCATTTCTATCTCTTTATGGTGGTCTCTCTTGGCATGTTAAGAGTTTATATTATTGCAACTTGAATTTGGTAAAGGCTACACTTTTTTTTGTTTTCTTATTCAAAGTTCAAGGTTATTTGATAATTTAAGTAGGGATTATAAGAGCATACAAACCTACCTAGATCCACCATAATCTATCATAGAAATATTGTTTGCAAGGGTTTGCTAAAGAAGTATAAGGGCATACACCCCTTAGCCTAAACCCTAGCTAGCATACTTGCTTTGGGGAATAAAAGGATTTATACCCCCAAGGAGGTAGCACCTCTAGATATCTATATTGTGACCCCATTAACCCATTAGTCAAAGGCACTAGTCGTTGTATTGGAGAAACAAAATAATGCATTGATAAATGTGAAAAGTCAAGGTCTCGAAGTTCTCTCATTTGGATACTATTCTTTGAGACTTAAGATATCTTGCCTCATTGATGTCTCCCCTTTCTCTCACTAAAACTTGTTGTTGTTAGAAAAATAACCTACAACCACTAGGGCTGCAGAAAATCTAACATTTTAACCCTACAAACCCTCCAAAATAACCCTAGGAACTAGCTATAATTTCTCCCTAATAAACTACTAACCCTATCACACTTTTTAGGCTAATTATGAGTAACTTTTATTAGTTAAAGTTTTTTATATTTATCTTGTTTTTCTACATCCATTAAGTATGTTATCCTTTGTTGTAGATTTTCTATTTTACGGTCATATTATCATGCTAAAGTCACAAGTTTTATTGATAAAGTGGTGCTAGTTCTTTGTTAGTTTATTTCTCACATTTTATCTTGACATTTGGCATCTTATCTAGTAGCCTCATTTAATAGTCTCTTGTTGATATATATCTATGTTTATTGCCGCTATTAGGGATAACAATCTTAACTTGCTTGTCCACTTGATATATTGCATTGTATACTTTGTTTTCCTTGTGTCTCGGGCATGTACTATCTCTTTGTAGGTCACTCAATACTTTGGAAACCTCAAACAACCCTCAAGACTCATCACCAAGTTCCCTTTTACATCTAGCAACCTGACCTATAGGGGAATTCGTTCATACATCACACTTTCCACTTCAATCCCCCCTAGGGTCACTAGGATTCCCCCCTTGAGGTGACCACTTCACCTCTAAAGTGACAAGAACACTTTCCTAAGGTGGTAGTGGGTAGGTTCTCCCAAATTTGTCACCTTTTGGTGGTTGGGTCAGGATTTTATCAACCTACAACTTGTGTGATAACACATTCGACATAAGTTATTTTCGCCTTACTATCCCCAAGACAATGTCCATATAATACTCTGGTTTTGACTCCAAGATCAATGTTGTGTATGTATATGATGAATGCTTAAAAGAAAAATGATGTAATATGTAAGATTGTACATTCAATGATAATAAAAAAAATACATCATAATGTTGGTTGTGGAGCCTGATTATCTTCCTGATTCAGAGGTCTTTGCTTTCAGCCGTGTTTATACCCCATGAAGTATTTACACCCCAGAAGTATGTACACTCTTCCACGCGGGGGAGTGCAGGGGGGGGTACCCCCTCTGCGGGGTCCGG
>ML788178.1:48040-71319 GCA_009831015.1 Picea engelmannii | reverse complement strand
TGTGAGAGAAAGAAGAGGAAGTTACAACGGGTTTTGCTGTAGGTTGTATCCCTTCATTTGCTGGATAATAATAAAGGAAGGACTTGGCGATTTCTCTGGTGGACGTAGCCCACACTGGGTGAACCACGTAAATCTGTGTCTCTTTTGTATTGTGTGTCTTCTGTGTTTTATTTCTGCATTTGTTTTATTTTATTGCTCCGCGGTCCTGTTTTTCTAACACATAAGTCGTAGAAGAGAAGGTCAAACGAATGAGGGGCTATGACTCCACAAGAGGGGAAAGAAAGAGGGCTTAGGGGGTTGAAGGGGGATAAAAGAAAGATAATATTATTTTATGTATAAGCTTAGGTCCTTAACCTTGATTAATTAGTATTCCTCAATCCTTGGGATTAGTGATAAGAGAGGAAAATGTGTACTTTCAATTAAGAGATGTGGTTTTCCACTTACATGCAATTTTACCTTTGCCTTTTTCATCCATGCAAGGGATTGGAAGTTTGAAGGTTTTGGGGGAGAGTTTGAATGTTTTTAGGTGAAATTTGAATTAAAAAATAGTTTGAATTATCAACAGTTTAAAGTAATAGGGGTTCGAGTGACCAATGTGCTCGAACTACCATTCTGGCTTGAGTCTTCATGCCATTTGACTTATCATTCGATGGCAAAATTTGAGTTATCAAATTTGGGAGACCTTGAGTTGGCATCCTATTGGGGAAATTAGAGAGTTATTCCCTAATATATAATGACAATAGACATAGTATAAATAGGTTATGGAAAGCTACAACCATGAATTATGAGAGAATTGTGATTGTATGGAATTATAATCACCGTCATTGAGGAATTTTGGTACAACTGAAAAATCCTTGGAATCCCATATTGATATTTCCTAGCTAACTTGTGTTATATCCCTAGAGGTAAGTGGGATAGCTTGATGTATTGTTGAATAGAGAAGGGGACCCATTCCTTGGGTTGTGCAGGTTGATGGGGAAACAAGGTTGTGGATTGAGATTATTGTAGTTGTAATACTTGACTATGAACCTTAGAATTGGGTTGTGAGAAGAGAAATATAGCCAACCATAGGAAACGTTTGCCATTGTGGATTCACAGCCTCATCTAATGGGTGACCTCTATTGTAGAGAGAACTGGCATAGTAGGGAGCCTATGGTTGGGTGGAATATCCTTCTTCTGCAACTAGTTGGTTAACAACTTCCAAACTAATAAGTGTTCATGAATGTACTTGTGAATTGTGTTGAATTAATGTTGTTTATTTTATGGATTTTATTACTTTTTTGTTTGTTCAATCATGTTTACATGTTTAAGGCTACAATTATAATTTATGGTGTCCTTGTGGCCGAATGATTAATTATACTTGCATAAGTTTGCATTGTCATGCCTACATATGTTAATTAAGTAAGAGCATGATAGTGAGAAAAGGTATTAGAGAATTTGATTTGAAGTGAAATTGTTTGTTTCAAGAAGTACCCCATATCCTCAATGTGCATAGAAGGTATTGAGTACAATACAATATGGTATAGGATCTAATGGTTACAACATTGGGGATATATCCTCCAAAAGTTAGTTACACATGAAAAAATTGTAATTTATTTGTAAGTGTTTGGAAAAATACCTTAGAGATAATAATTGGGGAAGCACTCATGAAGATGGTAATAGTCGGAATGATGACTCAAATTCCAAAATTGAGTTTTTGTTAGAGCATATATACAAAATTTGTATAATTTTCAAATCCTAAAGTTTTTCTCCATAACAAATAACAAATTAAGTAAAAATACAATTATATATATATATATATATATATATATATATATATATATATATATATGAGAAAAAAACTATATAAAAAAATAACTTCCAACTTAAAAAACCAAATTAAATAAATATGTGTAAACTTTTATATGTTGTAAAATTTTGACTTGCAATAAATATGTCGATAAGGAAAAATATATATATATAAAAACACGACTTCCAACTTAAAAATCCAAATAAAATATATGTAAACTTTTATATGTTGTAAAATTTTGACTTGCAATAAATATGTCGATAAGGAAAAAAAAAACTATATAAAAACATGACTTCCAACTTAAAAATCCAAATAAAATATATGTAAACTTTTATATGTTGTAAAAGTTTGACTTGCAATAAATGTGAGGATGCCACCACATAGAAATTTCAATCATGTAACAGATTTTCTATAAAACTATCACAACTTCGAACTTACTTTTCATAGTATTTATTTGCTATGAAAAGATCATGAAGGTTGTTCCTGTTATGCTCCAACTAGACAATTGCCAACGCAAGGTTACTTTCTCTTTCAATTTGAATCCCGGTGGGATGGGGGAAGAGGGTTTCAGTGAGTTAGTTTCAAAGGGATGGAACTCTACTGCTTTTAAGGGAGAATCCTCAGCACAAAAAGACTCGTCTGGAAACTGAAAGTTCTAAAACAAAGAGTGAAATCTTGGGGAAAAGAGCTAAAGCGTAATAAATACCTGGAACTTGACTTGTTAGAGGAGAAGTTAGGTAAGTGCTACCTTGCGAAGGGACTTAGGTCAGATTCAGGGGACTTTAATTTCCAAATCAAAATTTTAGAGACAAAGTGAAGTAAGATTCTCCTGGCTGAGGAGGAATTGTGGAGAAAAATAAGAAGAGTTATTTGGATGCAAAAAGGTGACCAAAAAACAAAAAAAAAATCGCCATTATATGAACCAAAGGAGAAACTGTAAATCTATCTAGGAAATCAAGGATGAAAATGACATCTATCACTCGAGTCAGGAGGCACTGGCATCAGAAGCGGTGAAACATTTTAAATCTTTCTACACAGACACTGGACAAAATACGATTTTGGAGAAGGTGAGCACAGTACAACTTGTTCCCCAATTTATTGAGGAGTTACACAATTTAGCCACTGAAGGGCCTTACACTAAAGAACAAATCTAGGGAGTTCTCAAGGGATTTTCTAAGGAGAAAAGTCTTGGGCCGGATGGGTGGACGGTGGAATTCTTCCTCCATTTCTTCGATCTGGTAGGGGACACCATACTTGAAGCAGTATAGTAGTCAAGGAAAGAGGACACTATGGAGAGATCCTTAAACTCGACATTTATAGTCCTCAATTCGAAGGTGAGCAAGCCAACCACTTTCGGGGACTTCATACCTATAGCACTATGTAACTTGGCGTACAAGATTATTGCAAAAGTCTTAGCAAACATTATTAAACATGTCCTCTCAAGGGAACTTTCAGGGGAGCAACTGGGATTTCCAAAAGGCAGACACATTCTAGATGCATTGGGTACAACCCAGGAATGCCTCCACAACATTAAAGTAAAAAAGATGAAGGCTCTTATTCTTAAAATGAACATGAAGAAGGCATATGGCTATGTTAATTGGGATTTTCTTAGATTGATCCTTCTCCAGACCGAGTTTGTCCTTGTGCTTACAAACTAGATTATGTGTTGCATAACCACTGCTACTTTCTCAGTTTTGATCAATGGCGGACCTACTCCTTTCTTCCAAAGTGGTCATGGCCTCAGAAAAGGGTGCCCTTTATCACCCATTATTTTTATTTTAGTTATGGAAGGACTCTTCCTCCTACTTAAAAAGGCTCATACAGAGGGGATTATTACAGATGTTAAGATTTATTGCTCCCAGAAGATTCTAAATCTCTTCTTCATGGACGATGTCCTCATTATGACTAGAGCTTGTTTAATTGAATGGAAGGCCATCGATTCCTTATTGTCTACTTTTTGTCGAGCATCTAGACTTCTTATGTATTCTCTTATGTCTATCTTTCATTTCTCAAGATTATCAGTGGATGAGCTGAAGACATTAAAGACACACTTTCCCTACAATTTTATGGATCTTTCGGAAGGTTTCAGGTACCTTGGTTTTTTACTTAAGCCCACTAATTACCGAGTTGAATATTGGCGTTGGCTCATCTAAAAGTACGAGAAGCGGATTGGGCCTGGTGCTACCGCTAGAGTTCCTTGGGAGGACAATATGTATTGGTTAAATCAATGTTGGAGAGCCTGCCAGCCTATTGCTTGACGAATGTCATTATTCCGACATCATTTCTTACTGGGATCAGACAATTGATGTTAAAATTATTGTGGTCGGGTAGTGGGACAAAGGAATGGATTCATCTTTGCAACTAGGAGAAAATTGCCAAACCAAAACAACAAGGCGGTTGGGGGGTCAAGCATTTAACAATGTTCAACAAAGCTTTAGTTGTGAATACTTTGTGGTGTTGCTTGATGAAAAATGGTCTTTGGAATAGATTTCTAAAGCATAAGTACCTTCCAACTACTTCTGTTGTGGCCTGGTTGAGAAACATTCTAAAGTAGACCCATAAATCTTCACTCTTTTGGTGAAGCTTGGTTAAGTCTGTGGAGGTAGTCACCCAGTGGTTGGCTCGAAATCCAAGTACAGGGCACTCAATTCGCATTGGAGAGGATTTGATACTAGGTCTAAACACTATTTCCAGGTTATCCCCCTCACTGATCACATCTCTAAAGAGGGAAGGCATCCATTATTTATTTCAGGCTAGAGGAATAGACAGGACATGGGTCGTTTTGGCACAATGGAAATCAAGTGAAGAGTTGGGGTTCACAGGTGCCAAGGCAACAGAATGGGATATTTTTTGTAGAACCTTGTTGGATTTCGACATTGAACTGATCGATAGACCAGATACTCTTATTTAGACTGGGGGAGATCGATCGGGCTTCATCACAACAAAAAATGCATATGAGGCATTATCCAATAAATATTGGTTATTCAACAACAACTGGTGGCATCGAAGACTATGGACTTGGGATCTTGCGTTAAAGATAAAACTTTTTGCATGGCTCTTGTTGGAAGATGGGGTCCTTACTTGGGACATCCTTCAACGAAGGGGCTGGTCTGAACCAAGCATTTGTGGGTTATGCCATTAGGAGGGAGAGATAGTTTTACATCTTATGACACACTATAGTTTCTCCCAAAAGGTTTGGCTACACTTGACAAATACAATTAATTTAAACTTTAGATGAATGAGAGCCACTCTTCAATCCTGGTTTCTATATTGGTTGATTAATTTTACATTTATACCAAATTTACCAACATTTTATTGCTGGAATGTTTGGCTGGAGCAAAATCAGGTAATTTTTTATACTGATTGGCCCTCTTTAAATAGGATTTCTCACAGGATTCTTGGCGGTATATGCATTCCACAGGAAAAAGTTCATCCGGTCCAACCTTCACGCCATCCTCCAATGCTCTCTGGTGGAACACTAGTAGGTTGGTTTGACGGAGCAACACATGATCTAGGTTTGAAAAGCAGTGTTGGTGGTGTTATCAGGATTGACGAGCATATAGACTACAAATGGTCACTAAATTGTGGATCATGTACAAACAATAGAGCTGATCTCTTTGGAGTTTGGGTCCTTCTTATCATAGCAACTCGTTTACATCTTTAGGACCTTCAAGTTTTCGGAGAATCGAGAATCGTCATAGATTGGTTGAATCAGAGAGGTAATCTTCAAATCCTAAATCTGCATTGTTGGAAAGTGAGAGTTAAAGATCTAGTGGAAAGTTCCAGGTCCCTTTGTTTCACCCATGTCTTCAGAGAGTTTAATCAACAGGCGGATACACTTTCTAAAAGTGCATTGCACTTCCAGGAGGGTAGAATAAATTACAACTAGATGGTAGATGGGCACTTGGGACCCACATTGACTCTTAAACTCTAGTAAAGTTATATCTTTAATGGAATCATCCAGCCTATACAATCACATTATGATCTCAATTGTCTAGTTTGAGCCTTCATCCGACAGTCTGTACTTTTTGTTTTTGGAGTTGACTGGAGATATTTTGTGGAATGCTCATCACCTTAGTATCTTTCTAGTATTAGTCAGTATTGTTGTTATACCTACGGAGGAGGTGGAGAGTTGCAGTTTATCTTCATGAAGTGTGCAACTCATATATTTTTAAAATGTAAACTTTATATATTAATATAAGTGTAATTTTTTGTGGAAAAAAAGAAGGTTATTGAACCTTATGATATAGTAAATGTGATTGATTTATACGGTCTTTTACATTTTAAGTTGTTTAAAGTTATTTCACTTATTAGATTACATGAGTGGTGTATTGTAAGAGTGTTGAAATCCTAAGTCAAATTTTGAGAATCAAATCTCCACATTTTAGAAAATAAGAAGAAGAGATAATTAACTTTGAAAATGATAATATTTATTTATTTATTTTTAGTTAAAATTGAAACATTTCATTAAAAACAATAAAATTAGACATTTTTAATTATTTTACTTTATAAGAATCTTAAAAAATATGTGAATTCATAAATAAGGAATAGCATAGTTTATAATTTATTTATTTATTGTGTGAATTCATAAATAAAAAATGATATAGTTTATAATTTTTTTAATAATAAATAAAATAATTGAAATGAAATAATTTCTAGAATCAAATTTTTGAAAATCACGTTCAAAGTTGATAAAAAAAAACAAAATTTGTACTAAAGAGAATCTCCAAAAACACAATAATATTCTCTCGGTTATTCTAAAAGCCATTAAGAGCCATAAATAACAAGTTAGGTGTTAAAAGTGTTTTTTCTTTTTGTTATTTTATAACAAGCTTTTGAAAACAACCTCCAAAGTTAATAAAAATAAATTAAATTAGGTGTTAAAAGTGTTTTTGCTTTTTGTTATTTTATAACAAGCTTTTGAAAACAACCTCCAAAGTTAATAAAAAGAAATTAAATTAGGTGTTAAAAGTGTTTTTGCTTTTTGTTATTTTATAACAAGCTTTTGAAAACAAGCTCCAAAGTTAATAAAAAGAAATCAAAATCTGAGTTAATAAAAAGAAACCAAAGTTTTAATTAATAAAAAGAAACAAGCTCCAAAGTTAATAAAAAGAAATCAAAATCTGAGTTAATAAAAAGAAATCAAAATCTGAGTTAATAAAAAGAAACCAAAGTTTTAATTAATAAAAAGAAACCGAAATTTGTAATAAAGAGAATCTCCAAAATCACAAGAATATCCTTATATATGGTGTTAAAAGCATTTTTGTTATTTTTGTTATTTTACTAAGCTATATATATATATATATATATCATGATTGAGTTATGGGTTAGTAATATTATTTAACACTCAATATTAAAGATTCTTTCAATTAAGTTAAAGAATACAGTGACCAATATGCATAGTAAATTAAGATTGAAACCCAAGCCATTAAAAGTGCCTTAAGGTAGTTACATAGTAACCCTTCCCATTTAAAAGTTGCCTTAAAGATGAAACATTCCATTGTTAAAGTTTAATAATTTTCTCCTTTCACACTTGAAAAAAACCTTAAAACATAACCAAGATCATCTCACTTGACAACTACCTATAAACACAAACACATTATATATATGTGTGTGTGTTTGAAGTATTTTTGTACTCACTTCTACGTTTAGTTACTTTGGATTTTATGGCATGTTTTGTACAAGAGAATTTCATCATAACCCAAGTGTGAGATTCGGTTGGTGTTGATGAGATGTAAAATTTATTTTAAAAAAATTTATCTTTTATGTCTTTGTTTATTTTACATGCTTCTTTTTTTTTCCAAGAATTTTTTTTTCTCAAATTTATATAAAGTATAAATTCTTTTACAATGCTTATATCCTGCTGTAGATAATCATGGATAGTGCTGGTCTTTAAAACTGACTGATACATATATATCCGATGCGACAGTAAACTAGAAGAGCAGTTAAGTCTATGCCCTCTCTAGCGAGGGGAGAAAGCTTGAATGTATAAAGTATACAGTCTTTCTAATGCACATAAATAAGTACTGCAAAAGGGGCAGCTATGATTCGAAAAAATTAAAAGTGGTGATAGGGCTCTCAATTCCATTGTCACAATGATAAACCGAGAGACACCCAGCCACTTCATTTAGTGCCCTTTTAGATAAAGCGTCCGCCTCAGTATTGTGATATCTGGGAATATGATGGAAGTGAACGTCGGTGAAGAAATTGGCCAGCTCCATAGTTTGTTGTTTCCATCCCTCAATGTGTACAGAATGAAGCTTGCATTTTTGGTTAATCCAATCAATTATTACTCTCGAGTCTCCTAGAACCAGTAGGTGATTTAAAGACCAGCACGAGGCAAGGGAGAGAGATGACCACAGACCCATGAGCTCGACTTTGGTATTTGATCCCACACCATAGTTTAAGAACCATTTAGTGATCCGGGACGGATGAGACTTGAACGTGCCACCAACCCCGCAACAAACACTGTTAGATAGAGCTGCGCCATCAAAACATACTAAAGTACCACCAGCCACCAACGAGTATTCACAAGCTTTAGATTGAAAGACCTTAACAGTGGTCGGCTACCAATTGAAAGAGGATAAAAATCTGTGGAGGACCGCTTGGCAGGAGGGGGGCCGACCCTCAAAAATCACATGGTTACGCTCAACCCAGGTCTGCCAACAAACATGTGCAACCAATGGATGTGGAGCCAATCTGTCCGATAACCATGATGAGAGGCAATCATAAACGGTGATGCCATTCCAGGCCAGCGGAAGACAGAAATGCTGGGATAAGAGGTTCCAGATATGAGAAGTGAAAATACAGTGAATCATAAGGTGGTGAATATCTTCAGTGGCTTGATTGCAAAGGGGACAAATCCCGGGTCCCTGCCAGCCACGCCTACGAAGGGCCTCCCAAGTGAGCGCCCTGTCCTTCATGCAAATCCAAAAGAAAAGTTGAAGCTTGAGTGGTATATGCCACTTCCAGATCAGGTGATGCCACGAAGAAACAACATCGATGAGCTGTGGTTGGAGGAGGGCCGCATAGGCGTTTTTTACTGTAAGGATGCCCGAGCCATCACCTCCGGCCCACAGGAGAGTGTCACGCGTGTTCCGGAGAGAGATACCCGTTGATTTTAGTGCTGTGGTAAAAGCATCCCATTCCAAAGCCATGGGACCCCGGAGCTGAAGTGTGCTGCTATGTAGCCATTGGTCAGGGAGGTGAAGGGCGCAAGCAGCCACTCTCATCTAAGCCAGGAACTCGAAACTTTGAAAAAGAAGCAGAGATCTGAGTTGGGACGAGAGGATCGAGAGATTTTCCGATCCGAGGATTTTATCCCTTCTAAGAGAAATCTCGGTACCCGATCCGGGTTTCCAATGAAGCCAATGTAGAATCACCGACGAGGTGGAAAGAAGACCCTTCCAGAAGGGTGAAGCCCGTCCCTGTTCAAGAGTAGTCATCCGAAGCCAAGGGAGAAGAGGAAGGGCGTCGAGATATTTGTCCATAATGACTCGGTGCCAGACGTTGTCATGTGTGACATCTCTCCAGAAGGAACATGCTAGGAGCGCTGTGTTGAAAATGGAGAGATTTTTGAGTCCCCAGCCCCCTGCCTTTCGGGGCCTAACCAGTGACTGCCAGCTGCACAGGTGAAAACGACGCTTTCCGGCGAGGTCGTTCCACAGAAAATTAAAGGAGAGTCTACGAAGCAATATGATGATCTTGTTTGGGATTCGGGCGAGGGTCATCTAGTAGACAACAAGGCCTTCAAGAACCGATTTGACAAGAATGAGACGTCCACCCAGGGACAGCCACTTACCAATCAGCAGAGGAAGAGACTCCCGTTTTCAGCCTGAAGCCCAGGTAAATGAAGCCATCCTTCAAATCAATAAATGAGTATGGGATGGAGTTTTTGAGTAGCATAAGATCAACTTCAGATAAACCCCAGTACTGTATAGTGGATTTTATGGGGTTAATGGACAGACCTGAGACTGAGCAGAAAAGTTGTAGTACCTCCAAGATCGCCAGCCACTCCGGAAGATCAGCTTTTGACACTATGAGAATGTCATCAACAAACATGAGATGTACCATCTTGATGAGCCTTGATACCTTTATACCCGATAATTGGTGTTCGGAGATGGATTTTGCAAGGAGAAGACTAACGCTGTCCATGAGAAGAATGAAGAGGTAAGGAGAGAGAGGGCATCCCTGACGGAGCCCTCGTTCACTTTTGAAGAAGTTTGTAGCCTCCCCATTAATCAACACTGCAAAGCTAGCACTAGTGATGCATGACATAATCCAGTCCGTGAACTTGATGCCAAAACCCATCGAGTGGAGGATAAGTCTCAAGAAAGCCCAATCGATGCTTTCAAATGCATTTTTGAGGTCAATTTTCAAAATCAAAGCCTTCAGATTTTTCTGTTTTATGGAGTGGATGCTCTCGTGGGCAGCAACGATGGCATCTTGTATTCTTCTCCCTTTTAGAAAACCGAGTTTCTCAGCCGATAGACTCCTTTCCAGAATCGGCTTCATCCGGTTTGAAATAACTTTAGAAACAATCTTGTAAATAAGGTTGCACAAGGAGATTGGTCTGAAGTCAGTGAAGGAGTCAGGTTGATTTTCCTTCGGGATCAATACCAAGAAGGTGGAGTTAAGACTTTTTTGTACCTTACCTTTGATGCGGGTGTCCTCCACCATCTGAAGGAGATATGACCCAACGAGATCGAAGAAAAATGAGAAGAATTCTGTCGTCCAGTCGTTGGGCCCTGGACTTCTCTATTTTTTGAAATGGATTAAAATATCTTTGAGCTCCGGCAAAGTAACAGGCTTATAGAGATCGAATGCTTCAGTGGTCGATACCAAATTCGGAAAGAGACTAGCAGTGGCAACTTTCTCAAGATGGAATTGACTTTCGTTGGCTTTGAAGAGCTTACCAAAAAATGAGACAACCTCCGCTTTGATTGCGTCTTGATCTCGGAGAGTCTCACTGCAATCACTCTGGATTGACCAGATCTGTTTTTTGTTCCTTTTGTGATTAGCTAAACTGTGGAAATATTTTGTATTGGAGTCCCCCCACTTGAGCCAGGTCGCTCGGCTTCTAAGCCTCCATCTCATTTCCTCTTCACGCAGAATGTGAGCTATGTTCCTCTCAAGCATCTTTAATGTATCAGAGTCCTCTAATGACAGGGTGGTAGAGGAGGAGAGTAAAATGAGGTTATTAATATCAGACTCTATGTTGTTTAGAAGTGCCGCCTCCGAATCCTTTTTACATTTGCTCCATGATTTAGAGTGCGCTTTTAATACCTTTAGCTTCCAGACAATTCTCAGTTGGGGATTTGTTTCACTTTGGAAAGACGGGTCTGTCCAGACAGAGTGCACAAGATCGGAATAATCAGCAGATGTAAGCCAGTGATGATTGAATTTGTAAGGGTAAGATTTATGATGGAGGAGAAAATTCAACTTTAGGAGAATGGGCACATGGTCTGAAAAGTAGGGAAGCGCCACCCAGGAGGTTGGGCAGGCTGTGGAGGACATGTAACTATTTGAGATTAAAAAGCGATCAAGTCTTCTAGCAATAGCTTCATTCCCAGATCTCCCGTTACGCCAAGTGGGGATAAGCCTGGAAGGAAAGATATCGATGAGGTTATTGGTAAGGAAAAGGTCTCTGTAAAAGGCTGCACTTGGTCCAGGCAAGGAGAGTCCGCCCCAGTGTTCATCGACCGAGAGAGTGATGTTTAAGTCACCTCCCAGGATGAGGTTGGGGATGGACAGAATCCCACTGTTTGCAAGAAGAGTCCAGAAAAGAAGTTTATCCTGACAGGGGCCATATACATTTAAAAACGCCAGGTCATGGTTGGTAGCTAAGCAACGACCCACCAGCAGAAGGCCACCGCAAGTCAGGAAGGGAGTCAAGTCAAAGATACCTGGGTCCCATGCCACTAGCAGGCCGCCCGAATTGCCCAAGGCGCTAACAGCCACAGAGACCCAAGAAGAGCACTAGGAGTGCAAGAAAGATCTGGACTTTTGCTCAGACGAGAGGGTCTCCTGAAGAAAAATGACGTCCGGATTGGTGTGCTCGAGAAGATTATGGAAGGATGCAGATTTGAGGATGCCTCTGATTCCTCGTATGTTTAAAGAGAGAACAATCATTATTTGGAATGAGCGATGGCCTTCAATGCTATAAGGGCCTTTCCATCAAGTGCAGGTTCGATAGGAGTAGCTTGTTGTGAAATAAGAATCCCCTTCTTCTTTCTGGAGCTCCGTGTTTGTAGTGGGGAGAGCTCAACGCCTAGACCTCGTGACCATGCAAAGGATTTTTGGGCTTTGTCAGTAAGAATGGTAGATGAAGTACCAGCATCCGAGGTTTGTGTGATGAGTTCATTTCCACGGTAAATTGGTAACAAAGTAGCAGAGTCCGGATTAAAGGATGGAGGGGACGAGGAACTCAGATCAGGCAGCAGAGTATCCTCGTTATTGATAGGCTGGCCCATGCCAGGGAGAACAGAAGGCGAAACTGTAGAGTAGGAGGTAATGGAGGGATAACTGTGGTGGTAGGCCGATAAGGACGGAGGGAGAGGGTGCGATGGGGAAGGTGAGTAGTGTTGACTGGTCGGTTGGGAGGTCTGGGGAAGTGAGGGGGGAGAGGGGATAAGGAGACGAGTAGTATCAGTAGTCGTTTGTAGGGAGCTGTAGATGGGAGTCTGCGTAGGGGGGGAGGGCTGGATCGACGCAACTTCGGGAGAGAGGGGAGTAGATCGGGGGGAAGAAAGCGAAGATGAGCGGTTGATGGTAACCTTTTCGGCAACAGTAAGGGAGTTAAAGAGAGAGGGGAAATGATGGAATAGTTTGGTCGTCAGAGGCTCTGGTTGTCCAGGTAAAGGAGGGGAGGGCGGGTCAGGGAGTGTGTGAAAAGACTCAAGTGAAGGATCAACGTCCATGTAATCAGGGGGATTAAGATGCAGGTCATCTTCCTCAGTAGGTTTGGTCCAGGACTTACCAGGGCAAGTGCGGCGTAGATGTCCAGTTTCTCGGCATAGGTTGCATCAGAAAGGTAGACCGAGGTAGTCCAGTGTCTGTAGCATCTTACGTCCTGTCCAATCGATCTCCAGATTCTCTGGCAGTCTAGCTGATATATCCAACTCAACCAATACCCTGCCCATGTTCCTCGAGGAGCCAGTGAGGGACAGAGGGTTGAAGACAATGAACTTGCCCAGCAAGTCACCAATCGCTCTAAAGGCTTCACTATTCCAGAAGTGGAGTGGAAGACTCGGGAGCAACACCCAAAGGTGTCTAAGTTGAAAGTAATCTGTGTCTGGGTTGAAGGCCAGTCGCCAACACTTAAGCATGATGTTGCTTCCCCCAATGACCCAAAACGAGGATAATAACAGAGAGGCATCTTCAGGAGATCTGCAGAGGAAACCGAGCCAACCCTTTTTAAGGAGCAAGATTTCAGGACAGTATCCCAAGATCAGAGACCACTTTGATTTTATCCAGTCTTCTAGTGGTTGTGGGCTCATACTTTTGTATGAAATACGACCAACCAGGGCATTGAGAGACATCTTGTAGAGGTATTCTAAGCCCACTCCATCGCCCAATACCAGCCTTCTGGTGTTCTTGTTTGATTTCCACACCTTGCGACCACTGGAGACCACTCGGTGGGGGACTGAAGGGACGCTATGAAGAGTTGAAGAGGAAGGTCTGTTAGGGTAGTTTTGCAGGAGCCTGTCGGAAGCAGGATGAGAGGATATCGGGAGCGGGGCAGATGTTAGTGGAAGAGTGTCTTGCACAACTGGGACACCCGAGGAAGAAGTGGGACAGTTTGAAAAGAGATTGGAGGGAAGCGACGGTAACCTCTTTTCCAGAGAGTCAACTTGGTCGAAAAAACCCACATGTTTCCAAATGAGTTCGTCAAATGGGTGCATGAGAGAATTGGTCAGAGAGTCCATTAAAATAAGAGCTAGGGACCACTGCAGGCCCACTGAAAAGCTGTGTTTTGGACCAGAGTGGGAAAGAGGGGAGGTTCGATGAGAGGTCGCTGTAGAAAAAAAGTAGTCTGGAAGGCACGGTTCAAAGAAATGATGAAAAGGACCAATCCCTTTCGGAACTAGAAAGACAGGAGATAACACTTCGATAGCAGACAAAAGACTATACAGACAAAGTGCACAACTTTCTCAAGTAAGTGAGATGACTGAACGCGAGAGGGGTACGAGATGACTGTAAAAACTCAGGAGAGGTGTACCGGATACCGACGGGAGGCTAAGGTGCATAGATTCTTGCACCAAATACTAATAAATATGTTAAAACTTGAATACACGTGCTTTCTCTTTTGTAAATGTCCAAGAAAGCTTTCCATTTACATGAGAAAATAAAAGGAATGTCTCCCAACAACACATTGTAGATTTTAATCTTGGACAAATACTTAATCTTGGACAGAATGGAAATCCACCACAACACATTGTAGATTTTAATCTTGGACATTTACTTATTGTAAATAGATTTTTTATAAAAATAAAAAAGATACAATGACATACACACAAACACATACATAGAGATTTTATCTTAGAAATTCAAATCTGGAAAATCAACAACCTATTTAAAGCCACACCTCTAATATTTTATTCATCATATTTTTTTATTGTTTACAATACAATTTATATACTATCCCACAACATCCAAAACCCTAATCCATTGACCTAGATTAGTTAACATCCCTAATTCCTTAACCAGGATTAGAAAACCATTGGTGAAAAACATGTGCCAAAATATTGATAAAAATAGATGCAAAAAATGTCATTTTTTGGTGGGGGGCTACCCCCAAACCCCCGTGCAGGGGGAATCCACCCTGTCAGGTAGGGGGGGCTACGCCCCCCTACAACTCCCCCATGCACCTAATGCAACGTGGACACTAGATTTGATCGTGCAAAGAATATAACACATACCCAACACACATAACAAGCTAACCAATCTTAGATTCTTTTTTATTAATAAAATTACTCTATTTCCTCGCTAAATCTATTGTTTATGGTTCATGTTATTATTATAATTATATATTGTTAAAGCATTGATAGATGTAAGTCTTCTATTTTATCAAACATCTTAGAAGTATTTTAGTCCCTGCCCTTCGGGCTGTGGGACTATAGTAATTGGTTCTATGGATTTCTATTAATCGTGCACAAAGACCAATGCATTTTTTATGTTTTAGTCTAAAGTTTGGCTGAGTTAATAAATTTTTGCATTCACATTTTCTTTTTTATCCAATGTTTTAGTTTTGAGGTCTTATTTGGTCTCAAAATGAGGCAAACTTAGGATAAATTTGGATAAATTTTAAAGGTTTTCAAAGGATTTAAGGTGAAATGAACTAATGTTACCTCTCGGTTGGCATTAGTTCTTAAAAATTAAATGTGTTTGTTCAGTAGATGCTTTCTCCAAGGTTTCTCCTATGTTTATGGAATATCCAACCACTTGTTATTAAACTTCCACCTACACTTCCATCTGCATGTAAACTGTGACCTACACTTCCATCGGCATGCAAACGTCTTAGTTGTCATTTCCAAGGATGCTCTTTCCTTCTCTATTGTTTGTCATTTCGAGGGAGGATCTTTCCTTCTCTGCTCTTTCCTTCTCTACTGTCATTTTCGAAGACTCTCTTTCCTTTCCCTCCCTCACAGAGGATATGGTTGTTGTTCATTGAATTCAGTCTCATAGATCCTATATATGCTTTCTTTCTTGGTGCAACATCTACAAAGAGGGAATGTAGTCGGACATTGTTCTGCGAGCTCCTGCGAGCTTGTTGGTAAATCTAGGGAAGGTATTTTCACCTCAACTCATGTTGCCACCAAGGAATACCTGAGATGAGCAAAGAACCACTGAATTTAATAGAAAAAGGATACAAATACATTAGAGTTAACAACACGACAAAGAGAAAAATATTGGGCCAAGAAACAACTGATCAAGAGGCAACGTCATAATATTTACGAAGATTGGGCCAAGAACAAACCGATCAAGAGAGAGTGTCTTAATTTTCACAGTAGGGTATACATTTTGTACCATAAGGTCTACATTTTTTTGTCGACATTTCCTTAATAGCTTTATGGTATTAGTATTATATTTGCTAATATTAGAGCAACACAATAGCTTGCCCAACAGGCACATGCATCCTCATTTATGCACAAGGACCACAACTATGACTAACCAATAGAGCAAACTAGCCACATCCAGTCCTTGGTCATTTTCTTTACCACCAATGCTCTCTAAGAACTTCTATTGCGTAGGGTAAGTTCAAGGTTTGAGGTTCAAGTTCTATGCTGCTAAGCTTTCAACTTCTGAATCAATATCCTTCTGGTCGAGCCGAACAATCAATATTATTTCTGGGTGGCCCTAGGATGAGACCTCAGAGACTTTACTTTTAGTCCCTCCTAACCACCCTTAGACCTGCTTCTACCTATTCCTGAATAAATCGCTTAGCTTAGGAGGTATTGCTATGAACCCTTTACATTAGAAGGTATGAGCCGCTAAGATTTAGTCTAAACACTATGAGAGTATGGATTATATTATGAAACTACATTGCAAAGAAAATCAATTCTCTATCCAAGAGAGTCTCGGTTCATTTTATGGTGTGCCTCTGGGAAAGGCACCCTGCATAGGCAGAGCTAAGACCAGTAGCTCTGAGGTCCAAGGATGGAGGGATGAGAGTCTATAAAGAGGTTGATAGGCTTGAACATAATGTCCTTAGTGTAACGAAGAAGACTTATTTCTTTCCTTGGATGGATTTATGCATGATGATACATGGCTAGTTACCAACATGATACAACTATTTTTTCCCCTCAAATGAAGCAAAGGTGGCCTTTGCTACAAAGCATATTCTCTGGAGCGTCGTAAATTTAGAAACTTGGGAAAGACCATAAGGAGTACTAAAAAGTGACTCATCCAGTAGGGGGGATTTATGTTATCTCTAGTTAGTTACTGACATTATATGAGCTCGAAAATCACCGTGGAATTTCATTCTATAGAAAAAAAGAGAAGGATTTAAATTTGGACAAGTTATTTTATGAAAATGTTCTAATATTGGCATGAGATGAAAATAATGCAATGTAGAAATCTGTCTCTAAGTTTTTTTGTATTTTTTTTCCAGTTACGAGAATAAAAATGGATTTGAAGAATTAAAAGTTTTGTGGAGCTTACATCATATTGCAACGACTACTTTTCGGTGTTTTCCACAGTTTCAAGATAGGTTTCTATACATCTTATAGCCCGAAACTTGAACAAGAATGGATTATTGATTAGAAAACAACTATATGTAGTTGAAAACTAGTAAAATTGAACTTTAAATAAACAAAGAAAACCATGAACCATGGCATTTGTTTACCTTTATGGCATCCTAGACCCTTTGAAAATCCATCTCCTTCAAGGCCGTGATTGCAGTAAAATCTATGTACCATTTCATTATTGTTGTTGGGGTTCTGGAATTGAGGCCATTAAGCATGGGCAAAGCAAGAGAAAGAACTCATGAGGCATGTGTCTTTCTCCCACCAATCCAAATCAAGCTTATCCATGTCAAGAGCGATGGAACCATTATAGGTAGCCATCAGATAAATAAAGATGCTAACAAAATATTTGCATCTAACGGATATCAAACCATCAATAAGGTTATGGCTCAAATCCCCCAATGCTCAGATAATGGCCTCTTAGTCACCGCCCTAAATTCCACTGCTAGACTATTTTCTTCAAAGCAAATGTTGGTATTTGTGAGGTCTTTCGCATGCCATTTACATGTTGGTATTTGTACTTGTTTTTTCTCTTGATTTATTTCCCAAGAATTTATGTGAGATTTAACTGTTATATGTTGTGAAAACATGCAATCCTTACTCCAGGGATGAAAATAAAATTATTTGTGTAAAACATTTATGAGAGACTTTTCACTTTTTGTTTTACTATCGTCGAAAAAAAAACCAAAAAAAAAAAATCTTTCTTAAGTACTATTTTATTTATTTATTTAAATCTTTCACGTACTATTTTATTTATTTATTTAAACTTTTGATAATGTATGTTTGGCTTGCTTACATGATTATTGATTTCTTTTATTATTTAGTTTGAACATGATTAAATTAATATAATAAATTAATAAAAAATCATTTTTATTTAAAAAACATTTATTTTTCAAGTATTCAAGACATCCACATCATGAACCGATTCCTTAATTTTTCATGGTTTATGAAATCTATCTAATATTGATGTTAAAAAACACGCCTTTCATGTTTCTCATCATAACGTGTTGCACAAAATGATAACATAATCCTAAACGCATGTGCTTCCTTACTAATCTACAACAAGAAACTTGATCGTTTATATGAGATAATAGAAGGATTGTTTCCTAATAAATTAAATCATGATTGATATGAATGTTTTGAACATTTTAAGATATACAATCTCACCCATGACCACCATCATTGGTAAAAAAGTGTTTTAAGGTATAATAATCTCTCACCCATGACCATCATCATTCATCATCATTGATAAAAAAAGTTTTAAGGGATGATAATGTTTAATTAAATTTAGTTTTATAATATATTGTTTTCTATTTGGTCACTTCTTCGAAGGTTTGTTATTTTTTCTTAGGGCACCTTCATTGTCTTTGTCCCCTCTCACACCTTGGATAATTCGACTCTTCTACCTTAAGAGAGGGTCCAACGTAATTAAGGTAAAGGAGGTATCACCTTTATGAAGGCACATTGGGTCCCTATATATCACTTTATTGTTTTATTACATTGTATAGTATATCTAGTGTGTTATATTGAATTGCATTGAAGATTAGGATCATGTCTATTTTGAGGGAAGGTCTAGTAACACATGTAAGTCCATTTGAGTGGAGAAATTCTCACTTGAAAGTTTGTCACATCACTTATCTTAAGCCCAAGTTACTTCAACACCTACAAAAATGATTTATCAGTTTGTTCCTTCCTTTTCCTGTCTCTTTCATATTCAACAATTAGGTTAATCAACTCACAAACAGAAACCTATAAAGTAACTCTAGTTAGTTTGTTGTCCTTTATTAAATTGTTGTTCTTTCATTTGTTGTAAAGCCCTAATTGAATTATCCTAATCAATCTAAAACCTAGATATCCTAATAAACTCTATAACCCTAATCAATATAGTTGTATTCTCTCTATCTTTTTTCCCCCCTCTTTCCCTCTTAGGATTTATCAATTTCACCACAAAATTGAGTGGTGACTCCACTTTCTCCTTCCTCCTTGTTTTTGTGTGGTGTCTCAATCTAACCATCATGCTAAATTATGATGACTCCGCTAGGGAGTTCCCATCAACCCTTTCCTCTCTTGAGTGAAGGCTCTCTTCTCCCTCCCTTCTCCTCTCTCTTTTCCTTGGACTATGGATTTCCCTTTTGGTCCTTTTGGCTCTATTTTCCCTAGTTCTTTCAATTCTAATCTTCCACCCACCCCAATACATATCCAATGTTGGATCAAAGTTGTTTTCCAAAAAAATGAGTAAGAGAAGTCTTATAAACAAAACCTAATATTACCCAGACCTTTCTTGCGTATCTTGTGCTCCTACCTCAAGTTAATCCTTATTCCATCAAAGATGACCTCTCTTCCAATAACACCTGAATGTCAATATTGGATGTCCTATAGTACTATGTAGAGTAGAGAAACATATTGTTGGAATCCCTTTAGGATGTGATTCATAAGATGGTGCATAGACATACCCTTTCTTATCTTTCACCCTAAGATAAGAGACCATGAAAGTTGGACATTTATGAGATAATAAAAGGAATGTCTCGCCCCAAAAAGTTAAATCACGATTGATATGATTGCTTTGATCCTTATGAGAAGCAAAATCTCATGATATTTATTTTGTTGAATACTCTATTGTTTATGTGTTGATTAAGAATGGATATTCACAAATAAAAGGTTTTAAAATATCGAGAAAAACCTTAATCATCCTCATCATTTTATTTTGTTGAATACTCTATTTTCTTATGTGTTGATTAAGAATGAATATTTACAAATAAAAAGTTTTTAAATATCAAGAAAAACCTTAGCCATCTTCATCATTTTATTTAAAAGCCTACTTCACGTGAATTAAGGATATTTAGATTGTGTTAAAATTATGTTGTAGAATTTATGAGTTTCCACTTTGTAATCATAACATTCTTGAAGAGCTAGTGACCCTTGATATCTTAAGAGATTAATAAACCCTCGAAGAGTGAAGCATGGAATCCCACCACTACACATAAAAAATAACCATTTTTGTATTTTCTCTTGATGAATAAAATTATTATATTTCCCCTAAATCTAATTATTATATTTCCCCCTAAATCTAAATCTATTGTTTATGGTTCATGTTATTGTTATGCTTATATATTGTTTGAAGCATTGATAGATTTAAGTCTTCTCCTTTCTCAAACATATTAGAGGTTAAGGTTTTACTATTGTACGAGAGAAAAAAGGCTTTCACTTTGTTTTTGTGTGCATGCACTTTTGGAAGACCATCATGACTAAAGAGCCCTTCTCCTCCTCTTTTTCCTCCATTGTAATAAGCCAACTACTTTGAATACCTTTGAAGCACTTTTTACAAGATCTCTTCTATTTCATTCCTAAAAATCTACTTTCATTTAAAATTAAGTGCTTAGGATGATTTTTCATATGAGAAAGGTAGAGTAGATCGAGTCTATGAATTGGTGTATCAATTTATTAGTGAAGGTTTAATTGGTCAACCCTATGCTAGTTTTCCTTGTAGACAAAATGATAACTTTGTCGGGAATGAACTTTTGATTCTTTTATTAATGATCGATTGGATTTTTGGAGGTTTTGTTTGCTATTTTTCTACACTTTGTCTTTCTCTAAAAGTCTATAACATGCCATTTATGTGTTATTATTTGTGCTTGATTTTTCTCTTAGTTTTTCTTAATTACAACACTTCTCCTAAGAAATTATTTGAGATCGAGCTCTTATATGTTATGAAAACATGTAATATTGCAGAATTTATTTGAGATCGAACTCTTATATGTTATGGCCTTCAGAAATGAAAATAAAATTATTCATACAAAACATTTATAAGAGACTCCACTTTTTATTTTACTACCTATCATTATTGGTTGTTGTTTGTTTTTAAGTGTTTTCAATGAAAGAGTAGAACCGTTGACCTTGCTCCTTTAAGTGAGTTTACTATAACTTCAGGGGGAGAGCATGATGGAGCTTTTTGGAGCGGGAACTATTTTTAGCCTTTTTTCAAACCTTGATTTCTCCTTCTATGGAAGATTGCCAGTTTTAGAAACTGGTTCTTCATCTATCCTACTTGTTTATCCTCCTATTAGGCTCTCCTGATTGTTCAAAGGTATTAGAATGTCATCCGATGCATCTAGTTATATACGTTAGGCATTATTTCTTCAGAATCTACTTCTCTGTTCGGTTTCGTAGTACCTGACTGATTGTCTTTAATCCTTGTCTTTTCTTCCTTATGCCATTATCTGGAGATGTTGTCTAAGTTTTATTTGTCGTTTATTTAACTAAATCTTTTAGGTGGCCTACTGTCATAGTTAGTGGACCTTAGCTGGTTTATCCTTTGGGCTCTTTTATTTCTTTTCAGCAATAAATCCTCGTTACTACCAAGCTATGAAAGGGGCCCACCTTCTGTTTCATTAACTTTTTTACTGGATTCACCTGACTTTCAAACAGAGTGGCACCATAACTTGCTAGGCACCTGATTCCTTGTCACAGGATGAGCAATAAGGGAGAGGATGGAGAGGACAGGAAGGGTCCCCTCAACTCTTCTCATACTAAATGAAATAACTTTTCCGTGGATAAACCTTTATTTTCGCATTCATTATTACCTCCTGACACTTCTCCAGATCCTCCAAGTCAGGTTCGCACTAACTTATCACATCTAGGTTTTACTGATCCTCATCCAGAAGTTTCTCATCTACCTCATGATTTGGTTCAGACTGGGTTTTCTCTAGGCTCTCTGGTTGTAGTGAACAGAGCTTCTGTTGTTACTATAGCAGGTACTACTTTCGGCTATTGTCGGTCCAAGCCTGTTGTGGCCTTTCCAAAAGAACATACTCGGCGTGGTTCTGAACTCCATAAGACCATTAGACACAGGTTTCCTCCCAAAGCCTGGAAGCCCAAAAAGGCTCACCGTCGACTTGTCATTGGTATGGACGTGGGACTTGAGGAAACCTGTCACCTCTCCCTTTGTGCATTAATTGGTAGATTTGCCTATAAAACTAAGTTCTCTCTTTCCTTTTGTGATTGGATGAAGGATACCTGGTTCCCCATTATTGGATACATCCCTATTTACTTAACTCTCCCCTGTGGTTGGTTTGGCCTGCATTTCAAAATCCCGAAGGACGCATAACTCATTTTGACTAGCTTCTAGGACTATACTGGAGGCAGTCTAATGATGAAAAGGTGGTGCACTGCATTTGACCCTTCCACGGAGTATTTCAGTCACCGACACGTCTGGGTTCTTCTACCAGGCTATTGGAAGATTGGTTGTTGTCATTGATGTCAACCCTAGTCATGTGTTTTGGATCGCAAGATTGATGAAGGTATTTGTACATGAAGGAAAATGCACATGCATATACAACACCCATGGATGGATAATATACATCATGTTGTTTCCGATGGTATGTGTCACGTCACGTGGATCCTCATGGTTGAGGAGAAATGAATTTTTGAAGATGACAAAGTGAATTGTACATGTAGGCCCTGAAGATAATTACAGAAAATAATTACAAAATAAGAAAGTGCTAGGTCGGACCTAATGTTAAAAGGAAGCGACATAAATGGTACAAATAAACATCATTATACATTCAGTTGATATAAGTTGAATTTCAGAGGGAAGAATAAGTAAAAGAAGGCCGGATTTCAAGGGAGGATGAAGTCTTTTGGTGATGTGTTCTAAGGTATGTTATTTTCAGGTCATCTTACCATTTTTGCTATAACTTTTTTTCTAGAACGATTCAGATGGTGAAATCGCTATGGTATTGAAAATACATATCAAGGTACCTCTGGTAAAAATTTCAGCTCTTGATTCGCTATAATTATGGAGATACACTCTGTGGAAGATAGGGTTTGTGACCAGTCCTGAAGCTAGTAAATAAACAGGTGTTTCAGGTAAAATAGTCATAAATTATTCATACAGAATCCAAATGAAGTGGGACCACTTCCATTGGAAAGAGTACAGACTATAGTTTCTTGTGTACAAGTTTCAAAATCGGATGTTAAATATTAAGCGCGGGGCATGCTATACAAGGTGGGTCTTCTTAACAAACCAAAATTGAATAAAGTCTATCATTCTTTCTATAACCTCTTTTTGGGGAGGTTTCAAGGAGTGAAAATTGGAGGAGTTTCAGAGAATACATTGAGTAATATTATCTACAGGATCAGAGTACTCCAAGAATTGAAGAATTGCAGAAATTGAAGAAGTCTCAGAAAGCATTATCAGGTTCTATGTGATGATTGGTTGATGGCGATGATTTAATGTAAAGTTTTAT
>ML788178.1:5589-44642 GCA_009831015.1 Picea engelmannii | reverse complement strand
TCAAGGGAGGATGAAGTCTTTTGGTGATGTGTTCTAAGGTATGTTATTTTCAGGTCATCTTACCATTTTTTCTATAACTTTTTTTCTAGAACAATTCAGATGGTGAAATAGCTATGGTATTGAGAATACATATCAAGGTACCTCTGTCAAAAATTTTAGCTCTTGATTCTCTATAATTATGGAGATACACTCTGTGGAAGATAGGGTTTGTGACCAGTCCTGAAGCTAGTCAATAAACAGGTGTTCTGGGTAAAACAATTATAACTTCTTCATACAGAATCCAAATGAAGTGGGACCACTTCCATTGGAAAGAGTACTGACTTTAGTTTCTTGTGTGCGAGTTTTAGAATCAGATGTTAGGTATTGCGTGCGAGGCATGCTATACAAGTTGGGTCTTTTGAACAGACCAGAATTGAATAAAGTCTACCATTCTTTCTATAACCTCTTTTTGGGGAGGATTCAAGGAGTGAAAATTGGAGGAGTTTCAGAGAATACATTGAGTAATATTATATATAGGATCAAAGTACTCCAAGAATTGAATAATTGCAGCAATTGAAGAAGTCTCAGGAAGCATTATCAGGTTCTATGTGATGATTGGTTGTTGGTGATGATTTAATGTAAACTTTTATTATCTCTCATATACTCTTGGGTGGAAGGAAGGGGCAAGGATGGAGAGTTCAAATCTATCTTTATATTGGAGGATTGTATCTTCCTCTTGGAGGTTTATCCCTCCCTTTACATTTGGAAGCTGTAGCTACCTTTGGAAGTCATTATTTCCCTTGAACAATAACTATTGATTATTTCTCATATATTGTGCATGGTGTATTGTGGTGTATTGGTGTAACTCTTATACTATTGTTCATTTCTCATTGGATATAGTTGAATGGTTTAAGTATAAGTTGAAAAAAGTTTTAAATTGTACTTGATACTAATTCACCCCCCTCTCAGTATCAACATAGGCCTGCCACTCAACCTCTGGAACAAAACAACACTTAAGGCCATAGGAAATTTACTGGGTCATTTTCTAAAAATAGACGAAGCCTATCTTATTTCTTTGGATAAGCATTTGGCCCAGATACTGGTTGAGTTGGACCTTCACACAGGCTTAATGAATGTTTTATAATTTGAATGGCGTGGTATGGTGATGGAACAACGCTTAGATTACCTTGGAATTCCTTTCCGATGTACACTGTGTCTTAGAATAGGACATCTCTGGAAGGATTGCTATGGTAGCCATGATCCTTCGGTGGAGGAGGAGACATCAGAACCGGGCTTCAAAGACTCAATGTATTTGGATGAAGAACTAAAGGGCCTGGGAGACGCGGACAACTTTGAATATTTAATCTCACCTTCTATACAAGAAGTTGACACTGATTCACTGCTAGGAAAGTTAAAGTGTTACTGCCCTCACTTATTTCACAATCTCTCACTGTTGGAATGAGATTTTTTATTAAATTCTCCTAATCTATTTGGGGATTCGATTGTCTTTAATAAAAATACTTCAGATTCGACAGTCCTCTCTGTGTCCCATGCCTCGAGTTTAAACCCTCCTACTACAACACCTATTGGTATTACTTCTGATGTACCCTCTCCCATTACTACATTTATCACCCCTACTCTGATTAACTCCCCGAACCCACAGCCGCTTATCTCCCAGATTTCTTCAGATTTTCCTTCCCTCACTGATCCTCCTTCCATACCAGCTCATCTAGAACCCTTTTTAGATTCTATGGATGCATCTATTTTTCCACCTCTGCCAGAGAGCTCTAGTCCTACTCTTTTGCAGACCTTTCGGGGGTTAGATCTAGTTCCTAATCCAAGATTTGCACTAAGGGGAGAAATTTTAGCTGAACAAGTGAGACAAGGGAAAGATTCAGCTTGGTCAAGGGGATTGGGCACTGATTTATCACCCCTCAAAATAAGAAGTTCTCATAGGAAGCAAGAAATACCTCCTTTGTCTACAGACCTACCTTCTTCTTCTCGGGATTCAAGGGCACTTAGAGTTAAATCCCTGGATCATGGTCATCCATGATCCTTCTCACTTTGAATATTAGAGGGGTGGGAGGTACCCTCAAACTATCCTCCATGTGCATACTTCTTACTGCCATTAAACCTGACATTATTTTTCTCCAAGAGACCCTCGTTGATGATGAAAAGGCAAGGAAATTTTTACTCCCACTTCGTCCTACCTAGATGTTTAGTGCTGTGAGATCGGTGGGGAAGTCTGGTGGACTTCTGGTGGCCTGTAACCCAAACATACTTGATCTCTTATCTTTTCATTGTCTAGGCAACATTCTCTTATCAAGTGTTCAGTTACCAGATAAAAGAATCCTTAATTTGATCAACGTTTATGGGCCGAATACAGGTCGAAGACATTTTTGGGGTCTTCTGGAAGCTAAGGATTTACTAGACCTTAACAATCTTAGCATTGCAGGTGATTTAAATTTTTCTATTGCCTCTGATGAAATTTGGGGGGAGAAAGCATTATTGGACCCACATGCAACTTTCTTCAAAGATTTTTTTTCGTCTCATCATTTAGTGGACGTCAAACCACCTGAATTGGTGCCTACTTGGCGCAACGACAGAATAGGCACATAAGGCATTCAAAAAAGACTGGACAAAGTCTTTACTTCTACTACTTTACTTAACCTCTCTACTTGTTTTCGATCATGGGTCGATATACCTTTCATCTCCGACCATGCTCCTGTGTTCCTTCAACTAGATTTTGGAATTAATCTAGTTGCATTTCCTTTTAAATTTAATTCGACTCACTTGAAAGATGAGCACTTCAACAACTTTGTCAGAGATGTTTGGAGAAACAAACAAAATACTCCAGGAAAAGGGGCACAAACCAGACTGGTTGGAAAACTCAGTTTTCTAAAATCAAAAGTCAAAAAGTGGATAAGAGACCAAAAGAAAAAGGAACATCTTCTCTTGCATAACATTGAAGAAGAAATAACCAGACTCACAAATGAAAGTCTAGACCTCAGCCCTCATGCAAACCTTAACCCTTGGCTGATATATCTTGAATTGGAAAGAAAAAGAATTCTGAAGGCAGAAGAGGAACTTTGGAGACTTAAAATCCGGGCTACTTGGATCCATTCAGGAGATAAGAATACTGCCTATTTTCATTGGTTTTCCAGTTTCAGGAGGAATAAAAAAAATATTTGGGAAGTTTAAGATGATTCAAATCAACTTCATACTGGGCAAGAAGAAATTAAGAAAGAAGCAGTGAGACATTTCAGCACGTTCTATAAAGACAGGAATAACTCTATTGTTGATCAAATTGCTTTATTACGCCTTTATCTAAGAATGACTACTGAAGAGGAGGTACATCGACTGGAAATATCATGTACAAAAGAAGAAATCCTGGAGATGCTATAGGGCTTCACCAAGGACAAGAGTCCTGGTCCAGACGGGTGGTCAGTGGAGTTCTACTTACAACATTTTGAGCTTCTAGCAGATGACTTATTAGAGGAAGTTGAAGAAACCAAATTAACTGGATTGGTGAACAGATCTATCAACTCTACATTTTTAACCCTCATTCCTACGCTGAATGGGTTGATATCTTTTAGTGACTTCCATCTGATTGCACTATGAAATCTCTGTTATAAGATCATTTCTAAACTTATAGCTAATCGTATCAGGCCCATCTTGTCTCGCTCCATTTCAGAATAACAATTCGGATTTTTAAAAGGAATACAAATCAACGATGCTATTGGATCAGCTCAGGAATGCATACACAACATCAGAGAAAAGAAGCTACAAGCTTTCATCCTCAAAATTGATCTGAAAAAAGATTACGATTCCATAAGTTGGGACTATCTCAGAATGGTTATTCTTCAATGTGGTTTTGGCCTTAATACAACCAATTGGATCATGGGTTGTGTCTCTTCAGCGACATTTGCAGTTCTCATTAATGGAGAACCTTATGATTTCTTCATTAGTGGCAGGGGACTCAGATAGGGTTGTCCACTCTCCCCATTACTATTTACTTTAGTTATGGAAGGCTTGAGTTTGGCTTTCAAGAATAAACAAAGAGAGGGATTGCTCACAGGAATCAATGTTTCAAGAGTAGTTAGAATTCTACATCTTATTTTTGTAGATGATCTTCTCATCTTGAACAAGGCAGCCTTATCTGAATGACAGGTGGCAAAAGATCTCTTGACCTTATTCTGCAGTGCAATTTGTTTACAGATTAACAACTAGAAAACATCTTTTTATCAGTTTGGAGTACATTAATATGATCTGGATTCTATTAAACTTACCTTCAATTTTTCAATTAATAACCTTACCACTATCTTTAAGTATCTCAGTTATATTTTGAAAGCATACATTTACAGAGAAGAGGACTAGAACTGGCTGTTGTTGAAATATGAATACAAAATCAACCACTGGTGCAATAACTGGTTATCTATGGGTGGAAGACTTGTGTTAGCCAAGGCGGTCTTAGAAAGAGAATCGGTCTACTGGATGGCCTTGACAAACATACCATCCTTGATTCTTCATCGTATTCAACAAATTGTTTTCAATTTTCTGTGGAATAGAAAAAAAAAGAAAAAAGTGCGTTCATCTATGCAACTAGCACCTTATAGCCAGACCTAAGAGATTCGGGGGTTGGGGGCTAAGGAACCTTTTTAGCTTCAGTCAAGCTATGGTAGTGAATTCCCTCTGGTGGGCCTTAAAGGTGGATGAACTCTGGCATCGAGTCATTAAATCCAAATATTTTCCATCTATCTCTATTAAAAGTTGGCTCAGATTAGACTCAATTTCTCGCAATCGGGGATCCCCGACTTGGAAATATTTGACCAAAACTTTTCATCTTCTAGTTCATGGTCTCTCCTGGCGCCCGGCTTCAGGTACCTTGATCCACATAGGGAAGGACCAGATCCTTGGATTGGGATCGTCGTCTTTCCTGTCGGACGATATGATTCAAGCTCTTAATCATCGTGGTATTTTTTTTTCTCTTTCAGGCTTGTTGCCCATCCCATTTGGGAATTTTTGGACATAATTGGCTCACTTCTACTGATTTAAACTTAGGAGGGCCACTTTCAACAGATTGGCAGAATTATAGAGAGCTTCTTATTCACAGTGGCATTCAGTTAACTCAAAGACCAGATGCATTACATTGGCTTGGAGGAGATCGCTCTGACAAAATCTCAGTAAAAAATGCATATGAGGTCATAGAATAAAAAAAACATGCATTCCTGATTAGTGGCTGGAGAAATACTATCTAGAGAGGTGGTTGTCCTTTAAAACTCAAACTATTTAGTTCTCTTCTTGAGGATAACAAACTACTTCTTTGGAACAATTTGCAACGTAGAGGATTTGAAGGTCCGAGCCTCTGCTCCCTTTGTAAGAACAATTCAGAAACGAACTTGCATCTCTTTGTTGGATGCGACTTCACCTGTGGTGTTTGGGACAGAGTTTTGCACAATTTAAAGTTCACAGGTAGATGGAAGGGCGATTCCATTTCCGAATGTTTTAAAAAATGGATGCAACAATTTCCCCCCTTCCCTCTATTACCGGTTTTTCTTTGCTGGTTAATTTGGTTAGAGAGGAACCTTGTTTTATTCGAGAATGGAACACCATCTATTCAGAGGGTTTCTTATAGAACTCTTTCCTTTCTGTGAGACTTCTGTATGGAGAAAATTCATAAGAAGTCTATGAGACAGTCTCTACTAGATGTGTCTAGGGTTCCTACGGATTGGTCTGATAGGGTGGTCACTAGATGGTTCGATGGGGAAGCTTCAGCTTTAGGTCAGAACAGTGGTGCGGGAGGAGTTATTAAGACATAAGATCTCAGAACTTATAAATTGTTCTTTAACTGCGGCCCAGGGACTAATACTAGAGCAAAGTTACTCGGAGCTTGGGCACTTCTCACACTTGTTGTTAGGTTGGATTTATCAGAGATTTCAGTTTATGGTGACTCCAAGATAATCATCGACTGGCTTTGCGATAAGGGACAACTACAGGTTCACAATTTGGAGGGCTGGAAGGAGAGAATTCATGAACTAATTAACAAATTTCACTCCATTTCCTTTCAACATATTTATCATGAATACAATTCAACAACATACACTCTATCAAAACAGGCTCTTCAACAGGCACCGGGGAAAATTGTTTACTTCCAATGTGTGGAGGAACATGAAGGCCCCCACTTGGCACTTGAAATTTTTAAAATTTGTTTTGGTCCTACTGGGATTTTGTATTTTTGATGTTTTTGATGTATTTAGGTGATATGGGATCACACTCTATGACTCTGTTTATCTTTGATTCATAGCACCCAGGTTGCTACATTTTGTATCATTATCTTAGGATGGCCGACATAATATTTCTGTCTCCGCTCCATCAGATGCCTTTGAGCTTTTTTGTCGAGGTTTACTTGTGTTGAACAATTTATATTTACTATATGAATATAAAGTGAAATTTTTTGTAGAAAAAAAAAATGTTTTCAATGAAAAAAACCAATAAAAAATAAAACTTTCAAGTACTTTATAAAAATATTAAAAAAAATCGATAACGTTTAGTGTTTGATTTATAAAAATATTAAAAAAAATCAATATTGTTTAGTGTTTGATTTGCTTGTATGGTCATTGACTTGTTTTGTCATTTGGTTTGAACATCTTGATTAAGTTGTGATAATAAACTATTAAAAAAAACATTTTATTTTAATTATTTAATTCATTAACATATAAAATACATCTTTTTATATAGATATTCTAAAACAATTGAATTATTCATGGTTTATGGCATTTATCTAACATCCATTTAAAACACACTAAAAAACAAAACATTATACAAATTAATTAAAATCATTACACCTTTCATGCTTCTTATTCAAAATGATAAAATACATAAATTTGGATTTCTTTAATCCTAAACATATGCGCTACATTACTCATTTCCAAGAAGAAAGTTGGACATTTATATGAGATAATAGAAGGAATGTCTTAAAACAAGTTAAATCACGATGAATATAAATGTTTTGGACCTTCTCAGATATACATTCGCAGAAGCACCATTATTGGCATGATGATATTTAATTACCTGCAATTTCGTAATTAGTTAAGTGATCATTTGTGTGAAGTAATGCATTAATGAATTATCATTATCACTTAGATAAACTTATACAATTTCCACATGTGAAGAATCAAGTAATTTTTTTATAAAGTGCCAAATTCACTAACATCTTCCTGGGCTTAGTTTCATTACCCAATATCAACAATTAAATATAAATAAACAATAAAATATTAGTGACATGTTCAATATTTCAATTTAATCATTAAAATAATCAAAAGTCAAATATCAATTATAAACATCAACAATTAAATATAAATAAACAATAAAAGATTATTGACATGTTCAATATTTCAATTTAATCATTAAAATAATCAAAAGTCAAATATCAATAGTACCGATTGAAACTTTATTGCACAATTGAAACTTTATTATCCATATAAAAAGTCTTAAAAATATCTCCAATGTCCAATTTGCTTTGCTTTGACAATAGCAATTGCCTAACAACATTTTTTATTGCTTAAAAAAATAAAAATTCACAACTAACAACACATTACATTTTTTAATTGCTTAAAAATATAAAATTTCACTTTACCAACAAACTTTGACTTTATAGAACAAAGCCTTTTACATGTTTTTGAGGTAATCCTTTCACTAGAATTAGGTATCCAAGGCTTCTAGTTATATCGTTAAACAAAAAAGGTGAAAAAGGAGTCTATTATTCCTCGAACATCTAGATCTTTCCACCCAAAGTCAAATACTTGTAAAAAAATCCATTGCCCAACGACAGTGGTAAAAAATCCATCCTCGAACATCTCTATGTTTCCACCCAATAGTAAAACATCTCGTAGAGAAATTTGAAATGATATATATGGGCTGGGAATTTTGAATATGGAACTTGTTCTAAAATATATGGTTTTATTCAAAGTTTTTAATATAAAATCTTCTCAACACCTTGTCACTAACATATTGAAATATTTCCTAAGATGCAATCCAAGTCTATAGAACTTGTATGACAAATCACAATTTGAACATTTTGTAAAATAATAACAAAGGTAAGAATGGCAAAGTAGCTTAGTTTATGTTTTTTTTTTTAAATTAATGTTATCATATCAAAATGTAATATCTAATTCAAATATTTTAATGTTAATATATGAATATAGATTAAGCTAAATTGAACATTTTGTTATGTAAAATAATAACAAAGGTAAGAATGGCAAAATAATTTAGTTTATGTTTTTTTTTTTTTTAAATTAATGTTATCATATCAAAATGTAATATCTAATTCAAATATTTTAATGTTATATATGAATATAGATTAAGGTAAATTAAAGGTATCCCATTTGTTAAATGAAATATGAAAGGTAAATTATAAAATTACATATTGATTAAGTATATTGATTAAGTACAAGGAATAATAACTTAATTAATAATTTATAGTTTATGGATTTCACATTTTAATACTAGTATATATTTATTTATTTGGAGGTATTATGATGTGATTTATTTTTATGCTTTCACCATGTACAACTCGTTTATTAATGACACTGATATCTCTTGTTTTTTTTATATGAAGGTTATTATGTGTTGAATTACTTTTTCTTGAGCCACCCTATGTTAATCAAAATGCATGGCCTCCTTGGCATATCTAGCACTTAGGTAGGGTCCCATGTTGTGTCCTCTCTTTCTTTTGGATTTTGGTTAATGATTTAATTTAGCTAGATCCTTTCGGGCACCAAGTTGGGATGCTATCCTACTAATTGGTATCTATATTAGGTTTTGTGGGCCTTATCTATCCTACATTTAATTGGAGTACTTCATTTCGAGCCCTCAATGACCTAAATCCATTTAGGCATGCTTAACATGGGGTCCACTGGGTTAAAGCTTCCTTGCCCCTTTTCTTATTTCTTGGTGCAAAGTACACAACAACTTGCACAAACCATAGTGTGATAATAAGTTGTCACCCATAGAATGGACCGTGCATCGAAGTAATTCCCCACTATATAGGGCTTGAACACATGGTTCATGTTTACAACTTATGGTACACTTCCAATATATGGCATAATTTTCCTAATGATTAAGGTGACATTCATTAATGCCTCGAAGTCATCTTCTAACCTATTTATATCCCTCTCGCCCACTTTGCAAAGCCTCTCTTGGTATCTCTTAGGAAGACTTCTGGATTAGCATCAGGTCTTGGCCTAGCTCCTTTACTTCTTCTCCATGCTCTTAGGCTACTTAGTCCTATCATCTCCATCACCACTATAGATATCTATTGCTTTTGGTTTGGTTTCTTCCCTAAAGGTTTATTATCTTGTCCTAGAACATCTCCATTGGTTTTTCCCCCTCTCACACCTTGGATAATTTGACTCTTCTACTTCAAGGGAGGGTTTGACATAGCTAAGGTAAGGGAGGTATCACCTTTATGAGGGAACATTGGGTTACCATCCATCATTCCATTGTTTTATTAGATTATTATTTATATGGTATATCCTTTGGTCTCTCTTTTCTCTATTTCTTTCAATTCCAATATCCCATCCACCCCAACACGCATCCAACAATGGGGAAAAGTCGTTTCCCACCGAATTGGGTAGGATAAGTCTTTTAAACACAACCTAATATTACCTAGAGATTTCATGTGTATATCATGCTCCTACCTTGAGCTAATCCCCATTTCATTAAATATGACCTCTCTTCCTATAGAGAAACAATGCCCATATTGGATGTTCCATGGTATTATCTAGAGTAGAAAAATTAGTTGTTGGACTCCCTTTGGGTTGTGATTCTCAAGTTGGTGTGTAGATAGATGGTAAACCCCTACCTTGTCTTTCAACCTCTTGATGCTACCAAATTCCCGTGAATGTGAGTAGAATATTCCTTCTCTTTTCTTTATCCAAATTAATGTTAACAAGGCAAGACCAAACCAATTTGATATCAATCCTAGCTCCTATCATTCCCCTCCAGACATGTCAATTCATGGGTCAATTGGCCTCTCTCAAACTAGATTGGTTTATTCCAAGTTTAGTGAGTTTGAGGAAAAACCAATTTGATATCTAATTATTAGCCTCACCCTTGAATCTAAGACAATCCAATCCCTTGTGGTTGTACTTGATCAATACTTGAAGTACAAACTCTTTTTAGGTTACTTATGTTTAGTCATCGTGCTTTCTATCATTTTCACCTTTGGTGGTGCACTTCTCTTCCATCTTGCATGGAATATTCCATCCATTCATCATGATCCACTTCTCTCATCCCTAGCTCTGAAAGGAGTCATTCAGGAAATCTTTGTTGAATTCCAAGTTCCTCCCAGCCTAAACCTCCACATGTAGAAGCCTTCAAAGACCCTAAACTGATATATGAGCAATCCATGGAGACCCTAATGATTCCCACATATATCCCATGCATACTCAAATAATACCAAGTAGAGTCTAATTGTCTGAAAGATTTAGACTACTTCGACCACATGGTATCCTTATTTTTGATATGATACTTTGAGATAGATGAAACTATTATCAAATTTAGGGTTGCTCAAGAAGGGAGAATTCTAATCCTACATCACAATTAGGTTTTCCTCAACCTAGATCTCTTTTTTATCTTGACATGTTTCCTCTAGATTATGATAAGGTATACCAAATCCATTGCATAGAAAGGCTCCCTCTTAGTCTCCCTTGTATTGAACAGGGGAAAATATGCAATGTTGGTGGGTGAAACCATCAATATATATATGTTGCTACCCAAGAATGTCTAAGGTTGTTTCTCCAAGTAGTTCTTCTCTCTTTGATGAGAAGTCCCCTAAATTCTCTGCCCTCCTTCATGGGTACATGTATATATTTTCTTGGAAGTGCATAGATGTGGAAGTGATGGACCCTTTCATATGAAAATGTGTTGAACCTGCACATAATATATGTAGCTAGAAAATACTACACACATTTGCAGAGAGAAATTGAGAAAGAAGAAGCAAGATAGAAAGAATGGAAGAATTCTCATTAACCATATTCCACACTCAAAGAGTGAATAATTTACAATATATATAGGATAAATGAGTAACTAATGATCCATAGTGGTGGTCTAGATTGATCTAGACACACACCAACAGTTACAAGAGTAAACTGCCACCTAGTCTAGTCTCTCAGGCAGTTATGGGAGTGAACTGCCACCTAGTTGAGTTAAGTAGTCAACTAGTCTTCAGTTAACTGACTAAACAAAGAGTAGTGAGTTGGTGATGATCCCAATGTTGCATGGTGACAAAACCAATGCAACATCTAAACTCAACTCAACTAGTCAAATTGAAGTGTCATCTGGAAGAGAATATTCTCCAAGTGAAATATTCTCCCCTAAAATATAGGAGATTGGATAATGAGTAATTATGACTAATAAACAAGGAATAGCCTTAGAAAAATAAATCCTAGGTGTGTGTGAAGTAACTCCAACGCCCCCCTTGAACATCATTATGGTGAAATAAATAATGGGTCTTGGCTACGAGGCCATGTTAGGTACCCAAATACAAAAGATACACTGAACTAAATGAGGAAAGAGGGAAAACCTCATGGGAACAAACCCCCCCCTCAAATTATAGTGCATAAAATAAAAAATGATAAGGAACAAAAGGCAGTTGCTAAGCAATCATGTCCTTCACTTCAACAAGACCTTGTAACTGTGCAAGTTTGTGCACTTTGAAGATTTTGTTGAAGGTGTAGATGTCTGCACGGATCTGATGAAGTATATGCACCATTGAGATGTCCACACATATCCACTTTATCTTCTTGTAATGAAAAATATCCAAATAAATTTTGGATGAAATTTTGAAAATAGTGCGGCCGTTTACGGAAAAATGCCGAAATTTTGTTGATTTTAAAAAGATCATAACTTCACTTTCTAGACTCCATTTCAGACGATTGTTTTCTTGAAATTGGATATTTTCACGAGAGGAATTCACATATCCAATTTGTTTATGAAAATTGTGATCATAATATATCATAATTGAGTCTGATGTGTGCGACTCCCTTTTCGTCTCCTGAGATGCATGCACTGTTCATGGAAAAGTATCTGCATGTGACTCCTGAGATGCATGCCATATATTTTCCACATGAATTTCAAAAAATAAATCTGAAATAGAGTAGACATCATCTTCAATTAATGGAATACAAATTTCTGCAAATACTTTTGTAGAAGACTCTTCATAATAAGAGGCTTGATCTTCTGACGGTTTCTCTTCTGGCTCTATCTTTCCAATCCCCTGCATGCAATATTTACAATATTTTTTATTCCCAAATAGAACCTCCAATCTAGTCCATAATTCATTTGGAGCGAATTCTTGTGTGACATCACATACTTGGTGGAGAATTTCAGGAGAAATAAAATAGAGGATACATCCTATGGCCATATCTTCTCTATTGAGAAAATCGTTTTTCTCGTCGACGGAATCAGGCTCCACTTCCATTGCCATAACTATTTGGTACAAGCCTCTCCATCTAAGATGAAGCAGAATTTTTGGCTTCCATTCCAAATAGTTATGAGGCATGAGAAGTATTGTTGGTGAGTAAAACATAGATTCCATCTTTATGTGTTCTTCAATCTTCAGTACCTGCAAAAAATAATTTGGCGTAGATTTTTCTAAGCAGTCTGTTGGCTCTTATACCATGAAAATGTGTTGAACCTGCACATAATAGATCTATCTAGAAAATACTACACACATTTGAAGAGAGAAATTGAGAAGGCAGAAGCAAGATAGAAAGAATGGAAGAATTCTCATTAACCATATTCCACACTCAAAGAGTGAATAATTTACAATATATATAGGATAAATGAGTAAATAATGATCCATAGTGGTGGTCTAGATTGATCTAGACACACACCAACAGTTACAAGAGTAAATTTCCACCTAGTCTAGTCTCTCAGGCAGTTACGAGAGTGAACTACCACCTAGTTGAGTTAACTAGTCAACTAGTCTTTAGTTAACTGACTGAACAAAGAGTAGTGAGTTGGTGATGATCCCAATGTTGCATGGTGAAAAAACCAATGCAACATCTAAACTCAACTCAACTAGTAAAACTTAAGTGTCAATTGGAAGAGAATATTCTCCAGGTGAAATATTCTCCCCTAAAATATAGGAGACTGGATAATGACTAATTATGACTAATAAACAAGGAATAACCTTAGGAAAAATAAATCCTAGGTGTGTGTGAAGTAAATGCAACATCATAGTCATTCATAATATAGTAACCTATGTTGATGTTGAGCATGTGCACCAATGTTAGCATCCCATAAATCCAAAAACCATTGATCTTGTTAAAATAGAGATTTTCAAGATCCTTGATGTGGGGTTCAATCACGCCATCAACTTCCATGAATGGGTATCTGCATTCACCTCCATTTCATATACATTATCTACAATAAGGATAAGTTTTTCCATTCATTTTACCTCTCAAGGATCAAAAGTCAAATATTGATAGTACCAATGTCATGTTATTAAAACTTTATTGTGATGAAATTTCATTCACATATAAAAGGTATTAAAAATATCTTTAATGTCCAATTTCCATTGCTTTGGAAATAGCTAGTCATTCAACAACTTTTTTAAATACATACTTGCATATATATATATATATATATACACACTTATTTTAGTATTATCATATATCTACTTACTTGGATGTACGATTATATGACCTACTTTTATGCTTTCAACATGCATGACTCACCCATTGATGACATTGATAGCTCATATGAATGTTATTTTGTGTTGAATTACTTTCCCTTGAGTCACCCTATCTTCACCAAAATGCATGATGTCATTGGCATATCTAGCACTTAGGTGGGGTATCCTATCACCTCCTCTCTTACCTTTAGCATTTGGTTGTTGGTTTGACTTTTCTAGACCCTTTGGGGCACCAAGTTGGGATTCTCTCCTATTGGTTGGGATTTATTGTAGGCTTCATGCCCCTTATCTAACCCACATATAATTGGAGTACTTCATTTCAAGCCCTCAACTACCCAAATTCATATGGGTATGCTTAACATGGGGTCCATCAGGTCAAACCTTCCTTGACCCTTTCATTATTTCTTGGTGCCCAAGTAAACAACAACTTGCATATGCCATACTAATAAAGGAGAATCAATCATTAAATTTTGAGATTGACCTAAGGGTCAAATTTTTTACTAAAGGAAATTGTTTTCCTTAAATTTTATTTTTATTTGTAATAACTAGGTGGACATCTCTAGAAGATATCTTAGGATTTTATGGTTTGATTATGTGTCAATTAGTTTCCTATGATGTAGAATAGATAATTAATTTAGGATATTGTTAGAGATTTAGGGATAATATTTAGTTATTAGTTTTGGGAGAATATTCGAGTGTTGATTGATTATTGGTTTTGTATATGTAATGGAAAAATTGAGTGTATGGAGGTTGGATTTTCATGATTGTGTGAGACTGTGAGTGTGCAAAGGTTGGAGAGACCCAATAAGGAACATATCCGCCAACGTTGTTTTTTTGTTCCTTCTAATTTCAATAAATTATCAGATATTTGTGTGCCCCTGTGGTTTTCCTGTGTGGTTTAAATTTGATTGCGTGTAATCTGTATTTTTTCACAGAGCAGATAAATTGTTTGTGGTTGTAGGGGGATCATGTGCAGGTCCATGTTTCAAATATGAACCTAATTTGAGATTTCCAAAGTCCATAGAAGTAGATCGAAATAAATATGGTGCAGTGTGAGCTAGTCGAGATCAATTAGAGTCAATTCAAAGTTGTGTGTAGAGTTTTGGAGCCCATCACAATGAAATCCTAAGTCAATTTACATTGAGAGGAATCAACGATGGAGATTAGATCTAGGTCAATCCCCTTCCAGATCAATGATCACCATTTCATTCTAATTATCGTCCATTCAGACCCCCCTTTTATATTCAAACTCTGACGAAATTCCTTTAAATCAGACTCTGATCAGAACTTCCTTATATTGGACTCCGATGGAACCTCATTGTATTGGACCTTGATAGGGACTCCTTACCAATTCAGACTCTAACCATTGGACCCTCATTGTGGTGGACCATTCCAAACTCATCGGACTCTAATCCATCGAAGTGCCATTGTTTGAAACCACTCTAGAATAAAGGCTCTGATAGCCTATTACTTGAGAATTTCAATCTAAAATCAGTGGAGATTAATCATAGAGCTTTGTTGATTGACTTAGAACCAGGAAGAATGGATGAAGAATTGATTTTCGAATAGATTTTGGCATGTTGGGAAGTTCATTTCACCCATTCTGTCATCAAGTGGTATCATAGCGCAACAACCCTCTAAGAATCAGAAGGAGAGTTTGTCAGGAGTGTGTTCGTGAAGAGAAAATTCCACCCAGAAGAAGACCAATAGTGGATGTTGGAATAGGTTGAAGAATAACTATAGCAGATACAATGTTGCTCTAATAGGTGAGACACATCCATGGAAGGATGGAAGCCATGGAGACAACCCATAGAAGGGAGCCTGGCATAGGTGATGTCAGTGAGGCTGAATAATCCTCAAGTGAAGAGGAAATAGAAGAAGAAACAACCGAAATGAAAGTGTTGAAGGTGCTTATGAAAGTAGGTGGCAAACCAAAAGTGGAGGTAACTATGTATGAGGGTAACTTAAATGTTGAGGAGTTAATGGAATGGATAAATTCAATGGACAAGTATTTTGATTTTGAGGATGTTGAAGAAGACAAGAGAGTAAAGTATGCAACAACCAGATTGAAAGGGCATGAAACTTTATGGTGGGATGAAGGACATGAAACTTTATGGTGGGATTAAGTGTAGGCTAATAGGAAAAGGAAAGAAAAATCAAAGATAAAAAGTTGGGAAAATATGGTGGCTAAATTCAAAGGTAAATTCATTCTTGAGGACTATCATCTGATTCTTTTTAGACAATTGCAGAACCTGAGACAAAAATCTTTGATAGTCAAGGAGTACACTAAGGAATTTTATAGGATGAATATTAGAGTAGGTGAGGATGATGCTTAAAAAGTTTCCATATATATATATATATATATATATATATATATATATATATATATATATATCAATGGATTGAGTATGGAATACAAGATGATATTAGAATCTTTTCCTCAAGAGTAGTGGAATATGCATACCAATTTTCTTTGAAAGAAGAAGAGAAGATAGCCAAAATTTTTTTTAGAAGAATAGATGAAGAAGTCCTACAAGAGGGAAAGGACAAGCCATTGGTAGAGGAAGATTTTAGCCTTCAAGAGAGGAAGGAGGAAACTCTAGCAGCTAGTTACCAAGAGGAGGTGAAGCCAGAGGAAGAATATATTTCTCAAGAGGAAGAGGAAGAGGAAGAGGCAAATATTATCAACTGAGATGTTATAATTGTGGAAAAATGGGACATATGCCATGGGAATGTCTAGAGATAGATTAGACAAATCAGAGAAGTACACATATAGCAGAGGAAAAATAAGAAAATGTGAATGCAGTTGTTAAAGAAGAAACTCTAGAAAGAGGGGAATCATTATTGATGAAGAGGATTATGATCAAATCATAAAAAGAAGATGAAGAACCAACTCAAAGGAAGAGTTTGTTCAAAATTACATGCATTTCAAGAGGTAAGTGTTGAAAAGTTGTCATTGATAGTGGTAGCACATATAATTTGGTTTCCAATGAGATGGTAGAAAAGTTGGGCTTAAATAAGGTAGCTCATCCTACACCTTATAAAGTGTCATGGTTACAAAAATGACATCAGATTTTTGTCAATGAACAGTGTAATGTGGAAATCTAGATTGTGAGTTATAAGGATGAGGTGTTATGTGATGTAATGCCCATGGATGTTTTCCATATTTTGTTGGGGAGACCATGGCGTTAGGATAGGAAAGTTGTTCATTATGGCAGAAGGAACACACATTCTCTTAAGAAGAATGACCAAAGACATGTATTGTTTCCTTTGGAAGATGAGGGAGTCAAATAGGAAGTTGTTCCTAGCATGTTCCCGCTGAGTGGAAAGGAATAACTTCAGGAAGTCAAGAAAGAAGAGGAGCTACAATTTTATTTGATTGATAAACCCAAGGTAATAGTTACTAGTAAAAATTTGGATGATTTACTTGTAGGAATTAAAGCATTGTTAGATGAGTTTGCTAACATTATTGTTGATGAGTTGCCTAATTCTTTACCACCCATAAGGAGTGTTAACCATAACATAGACTTGATTCCAGGAGAAATTCTACCAAACAAAGCAACATACCAAATTACACCCAAGGAGAATGAAGATATTAGAAATCAGATACAAGAATTGTTGGATAAGGGGCTAATCAGAGAAAGTTTAATCCCTTGTGTTGTGCATACAATATTGAGTCCAAATAAATATGGAGGGCAGAGAATGTGTACTGACTCCATTTCTATAAACAATATAATAATAAGGTACATATTTCCTTTACCATGCATGGATGATTTAATGGATTGTTTCAGTGGTGCAAATTTATTTTCAAAGATAGATTTAAAAAGTGGGTATCATTAGATTATAATGATAAAGGGTGATGAGTGGAAGAAAAACTTCAAAACAAATGAGGGTTTGTATGAATGGCTACTCATGCCATTAGGTTTGAAAAATTCACCTAGTACTTTCATGAGATTCATGAATGAAGTCCTCAAATTTTTTTTTTGGAAAAAATTGTTGTTGTGTATTTAGATGATATCTTTATTTATAGCCAAACAAAGGAAGAGCATTTTAGGCATTTGAAAATGGTTTTGAAGAGGTTGCAGCAGGAATTTTTTTTGATAAATATAAAGAAATGTTCCTTTATGAAGACAAAGATAATCTATTTAGGCTTCATAATCTCTCAAGAATGATTGAAGATGGATCGAGAGAAGGTTAAATCTATCCAAGAATGACCTTCTCCAATAAAAATTTATGAGGTGAGAAATTTTCATGGATTGACAAGTTTTTACAGGAAATTTATTAGAAAGTTTAGTAGTATACGTGTTCCAATAGTTGAAACCATTAAAAAGGAACATCTACCATTCAAATGGGAAATATCAAGTGAAAAGGGATTCATATTTTTAATAGAGAAGATCATTGAACAACTTGTTTTAGTTCTTCCATATTTTCATAAACCATTTCAAGTTAAGTGTGATGCAAATGGAATGGCCATTGGTGTTGTTCTCAGTCAAGATGATAAGCTTATTTCCTATTTCAGTGAAAAATTGAATGAATCCAAGCATAAGTATTCTTCTTTTGAAAAAAAAAATCTATGCAGCGATACAAGATTTAAAGAAATGGAGACATTATTGCATGCCCACATAATTTATTTTATATACTGACAATCAAGCATTGCAATTTATAACGAAACATGACGAGATGAATCAAAGACATTCCAATTGGGTAGAGTTTATGAAAAAAATTACATTTGTTCTTAAACATATCAGCATACATGCTAATAAAGTTGCATATGATTTGAGTAGAAGATGTTTGGTTTTGCAGGAATTCCAAGTAAAAACTTTGGGATTTGAACATCTCAAAGAAATTTATAAAGAAGAACCATATTTCAAAGAAGCCTATGAAGCATGTGAAAATCCAGTGATCAGAGATAGAATCCCTTAGATAGAGTATATGCTACAGTATGGATTGTTGTTCAAAGGAAATCAATTATGTATTCTGAGGTGTTCAATGAGAGATAATCAATTGATGGAGAAGAACAATGGAGGATTGACTAGTCATTTTGGACATGGTAATACTTATGCTCAACTGAGTTATTTTTATTTATGGCCAGGTATGAAATATGATGTTAATAAGTTTGTGGATAAATGTAGAATTTTTCAATATGAAAAAGGAAAACATTAGAACACAAGGTTGTATCAACCATTACCAATACCAAGTACACCATGGGATGTTGTGAGTATGGATTTTATCTTGGGATTACCTAGAACTCAAAGAGGAAATTATTCAATTTTTGTAATTGTTGATAGATTCTCTAAAATGACACATTTTGTACAACTCATATTGCTAATTTATTTTTTAATGAATTTGTGAGGTTGCATGAACTTCTTGAAATTATAGTTTCAGATAGAGACACCAAATTTGTGGGAAATTTCTAGAGAACATTATGGAAGAAGATTGGAACAAACCTTTCATTAAACTCATCCTATCACCCACAAACATATGGGAAAACAAAGGTAGTGAATAGGAGTTTGGGAAACATTATGAGAAGTTTGGTAAATGAGAATCCCAAGCAATGAGATCAAATACTTGCACAAACTGAATTTTCTTATGATCACTCACCTAACAGAAGTACAGGTGTGAGCCCATTTCAAATTTTGTATGGTATGCACCCAAGAGGCATTTGTGAACTTAGGAATCCGAGAAAAGAAAAATTGAGGAGTGTTGATGCATAGGATTTTGCTGCAACTATGCACACATTGCATGAATAAATTAAAGGGAAGCTACATGAAAGCAATTATGGGTACAAACAAAAAGCAGATTTGAAGAGAAGGGAAGAAAATTTTGAAGTTGGAGATATAGTCTTGGCATATATGAGGAAATAAATATTCCCAAGGAAGGAATATAACAAATTAAAATTGAAGAAAATAGGACCCTGCAAAATTTTGAGGAAATTTTCAGCTAATGCCTATGAGCTTCACCCATAAATGAGACAATACAAGCCATTGTATGTCATGAACCCCATGCCTATAAGTATTACCCCATCCATTTAATATTATTTACATGTCTTAGAAGAGGATCCACCTAGGAAACATCCCTTGACTTGAGGAATGATTCACCCAATAGGTCACCTTGTCAACCCTCCCATACCTCAACTTGGAAAATTGCATAGGATATTTGAGCACTTGTTTAATTTGATAAGGTAGCTTTCATTCACATGATTAGGTGGCTATTTTATTGATTTGATTTACTCATCATGATGCATTTTACTTTATATCCTTGGAGGGCGCATTCATTGTGTTTGTAGGACCTTGCTTGGTGGACATTTTTGGAGGAATAATCCTAGCTTGGGCTTCCATGGGGAATGAAGCCCACAGATTGCATACCATGGCCAGCACACCGAATGATGATGATATCCTTTAGAGGCTTAAGAGACACCTTATAGGACCCATCCTATCCATTTATCACCCCAACGATTCTCCTTTGGAGGCTAGAGCGCTACATCTTGGGGCTTGACGATTCTCCTTTGTTGGGGCTAGGGTTTTGGTGGTGGTGGTGTTGACGATTGAAACTTGGCACTTTTTGAAGAGGAGAAGCCTTAGCTTGATGGAGAAGACCCTAACACATGCAAACAATTCCTTTGGATGCCCAACATTTCATCTCCAAGCCCAACGACTTGCTCCAAGTGCCAAAATGTTTCCCTAAAGGGGTGACATCATGTCTTTTTAGGGATTTCTTATGTGCAAATTCAAATTTAAAGTTGTAAAGGAGTAAAGTAAGAGAGATAGACCTCCCTACTTTCTGGTTTACCCCAAGTTAAGTGGACAAACACTTTTTAGGAGATATGTATAAATAAGGATCATTTTCATTTCATTTGACAATAACTCTCACTTGGGAGAAAGACTCCTTGGCTAAAATTTGCACCCCTCTTGGGAAATTTTACATATATCTCTCTTATACTTTCTCTTTTGATTTTTTTTATTTTCTATTGGATGGAGAAGTGAGGTTCTATCTCTCTTGGAGGATAATTCTCGCACTGTGGTAGAATTTTCTTGGTTAAAAAGGAGTTTATCTGGTTGATACTTAGACTAGGTAAGGAATCTATTTTTGTTGTTGCTTCTTTCTTAGTTGCAAGGTTAATTTGATAATATCTTGGGGAGAATCAGGGCATAAAACCCCAGTAAGCCTATTATAATTTTCTTGAATATTTTTTCACAAAGGGTTATTAGGAGGAGGAAAAGGGATTACACCCTCCAAGTTTTTCCTAGCTAGTCTTGCTTTCCTTAGGGAGTAAAAGGGATTACATGCCTAAGAAGTATAACTATATCATTCATTAAAAGACTCCATAACCCAATAGTTTTAGGCACTAATCTCTTGCATCGAAGAAACAAAAATCATTGCATTGGTATACATGAAATTACGAGATATTGAAATTGTCTTAGTTAGAATCTTTTTAAATGCTTTAGGCTTGCTAAGGCCACTAAGTCATCTTGATTGGTGAAGGATATCTTGTTTCTATTATAAATTTAAGCTACATTCATTAGTTTTGTATAAAATCACTCTTTAACATTGTTTTACTCACTAGTCTACTACAAAAGTTTGCTTACAAGTTGTCATCGTTAAACTACTTGATATTGGCTAATTATTGGACAATTTGTTTGCTGAATTTTAGCGATAGAACTTGTTGTTGTAGCATATGTATGATACATCCATAAGGATGTCATAATATATCTGCAATAACATCATTTAATAGCCTTACATTGTTGCTAAAGTATTGTCTTGTCTCACTTGAGTTATACTAGTTATTGCTAGCTTATCTTTTGTATCTTTAACTATAATTTTAGTGACTTATTTAGCAGTTTTGATTATAATTTATTTGTTGTTTTATGTCATAGTTTACTTATATTATATAGGACATAAATATTCACTTGCATTTCCATTGGAATATTGTGCTTGTATACTCGTCTTTTCTTTTGTCTCATGAGCGTACAACAATCTTATGTAGGTACAATACTTATAGGCAACCTTCCTTCATCGACAAGACTTCATCCCAAGCCTTCCATCTCTCCACAACTTGACTTATAGGGGATTTTTCCTTCATTACCTCACTTTCCATCTCAGTCCCCTTATGGTCACCAGGATTCACCCCTTGTGGTAATAAATGATTTTAGGGGATAAATTTCACAAATGGGATAATTTTCCATGTTTTTTCCCAAAAAAAGATTCGCCAATTTCCATTTTTTCTAAAAATGACTCACCCAAATTTTATAGAATAAAATTATTTTACCTCAAGAATCGCCAAAATTTTATAGAAACTATATAAAATCTTTAGAAATTTGAAATTTTTTACAAAACTATCGCCAAACATTTTACATTTGGAATATTAAGGACTAGTAAGATTAACCCATGTTTCTACATTTTAATATAAATTTCCATCCTTAAAATCATCCCTTCTTGTGATGATTTTCATCATCAATAAAGTGACGAGAATACCTATCTAAGGTGAAAGTGGGTATGTTTTCTCTTAGTTCTCACCATCTTGTAGATTGGGTCGGGCTTTTCCCAACCTACAATTTGTGCGATAACATGGACATCATATTGGGAAGAAACCCGTTAATGAGTATCATACTGAGCATAGTTCATTTTCAGTTTTAAGCTCGTTAAAACATGAAACCAACCTCGAGCACAATTTCATTCTCTGTTTCAAGATCGTTAGAAAATGAAGAAGACACTTCGAACATAATTCATTCTATGTTTCACGCTCATTAAAAAATGAAGCAAACATCTTATTGTCTTCTTAATGGTTGTGCTTGCTACTGCTTCGTTGGTATTTTCCATCTCTCTTACTTATGGCCATTGCAATTATGCTTGATGCTATCCATTTGCATCACACTGCTCCCATTTTTCAATTACCCTCTAAAGAGACATGCTGTTGTGAGTGGTTCTTGCTTGTCATGCCTACCTTATACACCCTATCGCAGTCATTTATTACGATTTGTTCCCTCCATTGGAACTTAGTTGCATGCCAGTTGTTCTCTATAGATGTGCTCATTCCTTTTTCTTTGTCGTGCTTGTAAATACATGAGAATAAGTTATCAAGTACACTTTTATCACTTTTTTCGGGCTCATAAAATCTATACGAAAAAACATCTCTTTCAAGTCTCCTTTAAGCTCTTTTCATACTCTCTAAACATGAAAATATTATCGAGCGAGATTTTTTCCTTTCATACTCATTAAAAGGATTTGGAAGGGTGTCTATTTGGTGTAAGTTTAACCATTTTTTGGTTCGGATGGACTAATTACGAAAAATGAATACTCTAGTCAACCTTGGCTAGAAGAGTTCTCCCTAGTATTTTTTTATACTTTTTTGGGCTCGGGGAAACAATTTTTGAAAAAGAACACCCTTGGAGTCTCCTTTAAGATCTTTTCAGACTCTCTAAACATGAAAAGACCACTAATCTTACCTTCTTTGGACTTAAAAAATTATACATTGAAGGGCCCATATGGGACCGGACCCCTCATTCTTTAGGTTCTTTAAACATGTGGTGAGGGACTCATCAAAGATTAGCTATACCGAGAATTTGTTACCCTCCTCAATCTCGTTAAAAAACAAAGAGGTACTCGTCATTCATGGTGGGGGAAACAAATTGAGGGAAGTGGGTCCGTTTTTGGAAAGCCTTATGGCAGTTGTTTGTTGTTGTCCTTGAGCGTGACACATATTTGTGTCTTGTCTTACAGTTGGATAAGATTCTTGTATCTGAGTCATACCAATCCTATGAGTCATTATAATCTGTCATCTCACCGAAAGAGTGCCCCAGTTATCATCAGACTATGTTTTTTTCTATCTCTCATCTTGAGTCAATGATGCCAAGTCATTTGTCGTGCCTCAAAATGTTCAAGAGAATTTTTATCCCAAATCAACCACTCTATAGTATTACCAACCTTCATCCTCATGTCAGTTTGTGCTCATTTGATCTATCATATTACATCACTTTCATGTGTCAGTTTCATGTCGATGATGGGGGACACATCATGGCCCTCGTTTGAGGAGTATGTTCCTATCAACTTCAACACATTATCTAGGAATTAGACTTAGAAAATAGTTAGTACCTTGGAATCTTCATGCATCAATGGTAGGTCTCCTCACCTTCGACAGTATTTTTACATCATTGGCCTATGATTGAATGATTCCATGAATGTTAAACTTCAACTCATTTATTCATATTCATTGGGATGTACTAGGGTACCTTGGGAGTCATTTTCATCATTGGTGATTTCCCTCGCACTTGCTAATGGTATACATCAATGATCGGTAATCAAGTGGTTTCTACCATGTTTGACATCAACACATCTATTCACACGGCTAGAATCGTACCATTTTGGTATCATGATGGAGACCCTGGGAACCCCTTAGGAACATACCTTTGTTATGTGCCTCACCTAGGTTGAAATGGATATTATTTGAGTACTTAGAAGATTCCAGTATGAACATCATGTTGTCAATATCACTGATATATATTTTTTCACATAGATCCACTTTGTATTGGTCTGTGGCTATGCTTTTTTCCTATTGTAGCTCCATTATTTATTCTTTCGTGGCTATGACCTGATTGAGTCATGGAGATATGGATCCACATTGTATATTTCATGGCCATATCCTTAGTTAGTTCTTTCATGGATCCACATTATATTAGTCGACAACCATGCTTTGAGTCAGAGTATTCCAAGCATGGGTATTCCTACCTCAGGGATGATACATATATAATGTTTGATTTTTTTTTTGCAGCTTCCGCCCAACTCTCTTATTCCATCACCCTCACATACATATTTTTGTAAAGTTTTTTGGCCATCAAATTTTCTTCTAACTTCACACTTTAGGGGGCATATGTTACACACCTAAGTGTTGCACTACCAAATTTTGCATTTAAGTGTTGCCTCTGTTACACACCTAAGTGTATCACTACAAAATGTTTCACTTAAGTGTCACACTTAAGCATCAAAATTTCATCACCATGTGGAAGTGTTTGTCATAATCCCTAGACATGGTGAAGAGGAAATCTATCGGCTGGCTGTCGAAATACTATCTTTTTCCTTGATATTTTAGCCTCGATTGAGCTTCATCGCTCCCCTCACCATATACAAGGAGGGATAAACCTTCATTATCGCTCCTTTATTAGTTATAAGGGAGTGATAGTATAGCTCTGTGCTTAGTCACTAGCATATTTGGGTCATTTTGCGACGGCTACTTCGATGCTCTTACGACATTATGTTGTGGATATTGCGATGAATCTTGAGTCTCCCAAACGTCACTTCATGTGATGTGGCATGTGAGCGGAATCTAGATTATCATCGCAAGTGTGACGAAAATAGGGAAGTTGTCACGATTGCGACAAAAAAGAAATACCATCGCCATAACGACTAAGTAAATAAATCGTCAAAATCGCAACAAACTAGGGAAATCGTCGCAAGAGTGACCATAAAGAGATCTCATTGCACCCTCAACAATATTGGCAAAGTAATGGAAACGTTTGTGATGCAGGGGTCTTCGCAATTGCGATAGACACAGGGTATATTGCGACGAAGTTGCTATACAATTTTCGTAATTTGTGTATCAAGTTCATCGCTAATGGAAAAGTTTGTGACGCAGGGGTCGTCGCAATTGTGACGGACATAGGGTATATTGCGATGAAGTTGTGATACAATTTTCATAATTTTATAGCAAGTTATTTGCTAATGGAAAAGTTTGTGACACAAGGGTCGTCACAATTGCGATGGACATAGGGTATATTGCGACGAAGTTGCTATACAATTTTTCATAATTTGTATAGCAAGTTCGTCGCTAATGGAAAATTTTGTGATGCAGGGTTCGTCGCAATTGTGATGATAATTGCTATACAATTTTCGTAATTTGTATAGAAAGTTCATCGCAAGGTTTGTACATGTCATCTCTCTTGTGACGACAATAATTAATATATATATATATATATATATATATATATATATATTTGAGCAAAAAAAATAAAATTTGATTTTTGAGCCAATTATAGAAGGTGCTATGATTTCACACTAAAGAGGTCATCCAAGTGAAGTTTTTGGTTCTTTGGTTGAGTCAGTTGACTGACCCGACTGTTCAAACTAACTATCTTCTTAAAACAATTACACAATTATATCAAAAAACAATACTCTAACTTAGATTTAGATATTTAACATCTTCATGGCCTCAAAGCCTTCTTTGTCCTAAAAAGGTGAGGAAAAATAAATACTCAAACCTTCTAAAGAAATTATTGCTTTGTTGTTCAAATAAATTCTGATGGCCTTATATATGATTTATATTCTTTTTTTATATTTACTCATGGGTTATACATTTTAATATGGTGCCATTAAATATCTTCTATCGCCTTAGTGCCCTTGCCTCTACATTTCTAGGCCATGGTTTATAACATAAGGAGGGTTTTCCTAGGGGGCTAATACTAAGTCTTATCATTGCATTTCTAGACAGGTGAGGACAAGGACTTTGTTTGAATTGGGTTGGCTTCTCTAAATTGATGCTTCAAGAAAAGTAAGAGAATAAAATGCTCAATGAATGCTTGAAAGGAAAACACTTACTTTATTAAACACAACACACCAATGCACCATTACTCATAATTAGTGATGAAGAAATATACAATGCTGAAGGTGAAACTTTCTAAGTAAAAAGTACATATTCATTCACAAGATAGTCGTTAGTTAGCAAATTTCGTATGTGCAAGAAGTGAAGCATGAACAAGTACTTATGAAACATTTAAGCATGAAATTGGGTCATTATGATAGAAATGAAATAGAGCATCATTGTAACAAGTTCATAACCAATATAAGTTTGCATCCTTCAGTAAGTATATGCCATGAAACACATGAAGTGTCACTATTGTAAAGAGAGAATAAGGCAACGAGCTCAATGTAATAACTTTAGAAGAAATACAATGTTACCATATTAGCAAATTTCATTATTATATGTCAAGGCACACAAATTATATCATTAACCAAACTTATCATTCATTCATCATCACTGAGAAATTAATCTGTTTCTCATCATACAATATAGATCAATTCTTTGGAACGACGATTGTCGCATGAATCGACCCTCTCAACTATCAAACAATATAAATGTTGCAATGTTTGGGTAGATTGTTTGGGGTGGTTAGGGTAGGAATGTATTGTGGTCAACCAACCAAGCCAAAAGACATGCAAACACCACAAAAAAATATGGTTAACAAACCTTCATACAAATTATAGTGAAAGGAGGCAACGATTGGACTAATTACAAGGTCCTTTGGAATTCGTTAACATATTTTGGCTTCTTTGGGATGTGGAAAACAAGGTGTCATAAAAACATTGCAAGACAACAACACTTTAATCACCATTGACAGTGGAATACTTCTGCAGTTTTATGACAGTCCTGGATTGAGTTTTGGATAACACATAGGAGGTAATGTCAAGACTTTAAATAGAAGGATATATCCATCATACTTTTGTGTGATACCTTATCTAATAAAATAATTAAATGAGCCAAAATAATGTTGGATAAAGAAAGAGATATATGTGTTAAGAGGGAGGCTTACTTGCAAGTGAAACTTAGACTAGGTTATAATAGGGTAACCCCCTTCCATTATACATAATAAGGGTTATTAGACAATAATTAGGTTAAGTAAATATATATGTACTTTCAATAACTAAGGAAGGTTAGGATATCTATAAGGAAGGTATGTGAGTTAATGTTTTTGTGATTATTTCATAGTAAGGTTGTGGTGATAACCTAGTAGAAGATAAGGTACGTTAGGGTACTTCTCCTTTACCTTGACTTTCCTAGTAGGTGAGTAGGGGAAGCCAAGTGATATGCCTTTTTAGAATCCCATAGTCAAGTTATATAATTTACCTGAATAAGGATTTGTGATATATTTAAAGGCGAGATATGAATTTATGATGTTAAAATTTTATGATGTTCATGTACATATCATGAAATCAAACCTAATTCATGTTCTTTTTAAGGTTGTTTAGTTGAATCAATTAAATTGTGATTTAGAAATGAATGAGTCAAAACCTACCATAACTAACACAAGTGGAACCCTTAATTCATTGTGGTATAAATTTTCCTTGTAAATCCTTGAAGCAATAAATCCTAGGATTTTAATCCCCCTCACCAAATATTGCATGGTTATGATAAATGAAAATGAAAATTGAACTTGTCTAAGGTACCATAACCACCTAAGAGTTCCAAAACATTCAAAATATTGTATTTAATTTAAGAGGGGCATTTCCATCATGATCATCTTAAGTATCATCGCCATTATATGACTATAACCTAGTTCATGTATAAATGAAGTCCTTTAGTATTAGTAAACCCACCCTAAAATGTTTCTAATGACAATGATAAAAGCACCACTAAGACACCATCAATATACTAGCAAACACCAAAACCTACTTTGCATCACCTACACTTTGATGGTGCTTCATAGGGATTGATAATAAATGATGGTGTCATCCAAGACAACCAAAGGCACTTGGCATTGGAATACTTTGGTTACATGTGCAATAAAAAGTAACAACGAGGCTAAGCTCAAATCCTATTGCAAGATTTCAACTTAGTAAGGGATCATCTACAAATACAATATGTTATAAAATCACTTGATTATTAAGTGTTTATGGGGTTAATAATTTTTTCTCTTTATGTTATTATTTATCTAATGACTTAAGTAAGTGGGCCAATTGGGTCTTAATTCATACTCCTTCTCATCMAAATGGGTCCCAAGTCTCTATTGTTATAGGGTCTAGTCTATTGTTATCTTTGYAGGTGGATGTGGGTCAAGTATTGTAATATGGAGTTGGGATATAATAACATATTTRATTTRTTACGGTGTGTGTGTGTGTGTGTGTGTGTGTGTGTGTGTGTGTGTGTGTGTGTGTGTGTAATAATGTATATATTTTATTACATATATGTGTAATAAAAMATACATATATATATTCTACTAGACATATATGTAATAACATATATTACAAAAAACACGAGTTGTAAGTTTGGCGAAGCTCATTGTGAGAGGCACTGAAAAACAAAGCCTTCTCCATTMTATTTGGARTTTCAAGGATTATTGTGKCTCCCTAATAGGGTTTGTMTCGAGATGCTTTCATGGATTTCCATCCTAKTCAACTGTYGAGTCCATTGTGTTGGCTCAATGACTTCAACGTACTATCCCATCTATTTCTTTRTTGATGGAAGTGTCATTTTGTGCGAAAGGCGGTGTGGTAAATAATTTGTTTGTTGGGTCCACCAAATTTGTATTTCAATATGTAGGAGACTTTCATGAACTAATTATCAATATTTCAATATGTAGGACCTCTTTTACATATTGACCTCTTTTACTTTCATGTAGGACCTCTCATAGACACAGTGCTCCCTTGCACATCAATGAAGTTTTTTTAAAGGGAAAAATTAGTTGACATATGGTCAAAACTCTCTCATTGTTTCCATTATTGTGCCCTATAATTGACAAAGTGAAGATTTTAATTTATGTCAGCACTAGAACAATGAGTGTTTATATCATGAACCTCTATATGGATTAACATGACCATGAGAAGAATAAAGTATGAAAATATGAAGAAAGTCTTAAAACCTTGAATAACTCTCCACATATTGTAGACATGAAGATTGAGATGATGCACATGTGTGAAAGAGTAAATTTTTGACATCGCCATTTCCAACCCCTCATGTTTAATCCTTAATGTTGTTGAAGAAACAAAATAAATTTCATGGAAATAAAAACAATAAATTGTTGCCAAAATTGTGCCCTGTAATCGACAAAGTGAAGATTGGAATTTATGTAAACATTATAAAAATGAGTGTTTATATCATGGACCTCTATATGGATTAACATGACCATGAGAGGATTAAAGTAGGAAAATATGAAGAAAGTCTTAAAGCCTTGAATAACCCTCCACATATAAATTGACAATGGCAATGTGATTTTGTTTCTTTGTCATGTGAGACACAATGAAAAGAAGGGTAATGCTCTAAAAAAATATTATAAAATTATTGACATGACCATTTCCAACCCCTCATGTTTAATCCTTAAAACTTATTATTTCAGCTTCCCAAAAATTTATTTTTGCATGTTGCACCAAGTTTAAAGTTTGCACATTGCTTGGAAAAAGATGCTTGCCACATGTCACATGTCACAAGACTTTCAAAGTTGAATATATCATGTCACAAGATTTTGGAAGTTGCATATTGCATATTCAAGTTCTATTTGTTGCCTAGACTCCATAGCCCAAGCACAAGGAACCAGGTCTTGCTTGCATTCTCACGTCTTGAATCAAGAAGTATTGAATCAATATATACTAAGTCTTATAAGAGAAGATGAAATTATCATTAAGTGTATAACAAAATTACATTCACAGATATGTACAAGCCATAGAAATAGCCTTGCGTATATTATCAGATGAAAAAGTACCCATAATGTCAATGCATTATATGCATCATTACATGTTTAGAAATATAATGCACATCTAACTGTCTTATAAAATTACTACATGACATCATAAATTTCTTTTAGTCTTCTTTTGTGCTTTCCAAGTCTTAAGTAATTCATCCATCTCCATGTCTTCGTTTATTGGGTACTCTTCAGAAGTTGATGTTGTTTCAGTCCTTTCACACCGAGTACATCTGGTCTCATACCCACGGTGTGGATGCTGTTGTGAGGGGCCATCACCTACAAAAATAAAAAATATTAAGTTTATATGGCCAATTTTTAAATATCATTGAAGTAGTTCATTAATATTAAAAAAAAAAACTCTGCAATGTAATTATTTACCTAGTTCTCTAGTCGGCACCATTGGAATGGCTGCCAGCCTGTTCACCCGATCTTCAAGTTGAGGAGGATCAACTATGACATTCTCTGCCATTGAAACATCAAAATTTATAAGTACAAAATTATTAAGTATATGATTAATACATAGACATTTTATCGTCATGGGCCTCAGTCATAGGAAAATCTTGGGGTTTCACTTCACTGGGATGGGGCTATTAGGGAGCACCATGATCTTCTAGCTGTGTTGCACTATCAACACTCTGTTGTCCAATACTAATGGTTTTGTTGATAGTGTTGCTCCCTTGATTAAAACAAAGTAAGACATTAAATTATGGACGATATCAAACATTTACATATTTTATAAGTAATGAAAGGTTAATGTGGACTGCTTTTTATTTACCTTATCCTGCAAATTGGATCTTGGGGTCTGCCCCATACTTGTAACCAAGTTGGAGGTCTTCCTCCATGGTTTTAGTTCCGAAGTCGTCACCCTGCATTGCATAAGGGTATGGTTTTTTAATGTTTTTGGCTGCAATTACCTTAAAGTTGTAAGGTGATACAAATAATATTCTTAAGATGTTTGGGTACTTATGATTCGTGATTGTAACCTCGAGTAGCCGCCTTGGCCTAGCTTATGTTGGCCATGTTTGGCAATCCTTGCTTTGGTTGCCTTCGAAGTGTCAGGAAACCTATCATCAAAATTTTCAAGTATGTTATATATAACCACACTTTTATTTGGATCTAAAGAAAAATAAAGATGGTATTGAAATAAAAAAATTGTAATTTATCTTGGTGTACCAGTTATTTGTTATCTTTTCAAAATATTCTCTTTTGCATCATCAATGATCACCTTCCACTCCCTCTCTGGAATTGAGGGAGGACACTCATACCTAGGATTTCTTTCCAAGCTTCATCTATAAGCATCCTGTATATATTTTAAATATTCACCCGCTGTAGAGGTGACCGCTTTTTTATTGAATGTATCTACTCCAAAGAGGCCTTCAAGATAACCCATAAGTTCCTTTTTGAGGTTGGAATTCTACCAATTCCATCTCATGCGTAAGGTTTCCCCAAAAATCAACAAGGCCTTTGTCTCTAGGTGCCTATAAGGTCATTTCCTACACACAAAAAGATATGATCATTAATTTAAAATTAATAATCTATATGATTTTTGTATGAGAAGGACAACATTAAATGATTAAAATATGAATTAAAACAACCTGGGAGTCTTGATTGTTTCAATGGAAGTCCATTATCATCGACCAAAAATGTGCACGGAAGGGTCCCCGTGCTTGTCACACGTCTAGCTCCAAGAAATGAAACCATCTCAACCACATCACCATGTTCCTCATCTCTGCCACCAACTCTAGACTCTGATTGAGGTGTGGATGTCTGGTGGTGCGTGTCATGGATCCTATCTAAATTAGGTGTGGAAGATGGAGAAGTAAATAGTACTCTAGCAGTTGTATGGCCGCCCACATCAGGACTCTGTAGCGTCTCTGTAGTGCCACTACTACCAACACCGGGTTGAACGATCTCCAAAAATGTCTTTATAAAAATAAATTTTTTTTTTTCATGAGATAATGTAAAAGTTAAAGAACAAAGTATCATAATTGAACATATGAGTACATTAAAAAAAAAACAATTTAAATGATGGTTATTACCTTATATGTGTTAAGTTGTGACATAAGGAGCTTGATCTTTGCTTTGACGTTGGGAGTTTGATCTGGATGATCTAAGAAGCTAGCGAGTTCCTTGTTATCTTTAATGATCTTTTTTTTTATTAAGACCATTAGATCAATGGATAAATAAAACCCCTCCTCATCGGCGGAATCATGATCAACATGGCCCGCAAACTACATATAATTTCAACAAAAATAATGTTATTTCAATAAAATTATATAAGCAAATAATAAAAACAACGTAAAATGAAAGTGGAAATTGATAATCATTTTCATGTTCTGTGGCTGGCCCTTTTCCACAATCATCCTGCCACATTATAATATAATTAGAACCCCCAAATATTTAAAAAAGTGTTAATGATAACAAAAAAACAATGTTAAAGATAATATTTACAACAATGTTAAAGATAATAAAAAAATGTAATGCAATAAGTAGAGGTTTCTTAAAGAGGTGTTGCATAAGAACCTGCACACTATTAGTCAATGTTTCTATTCAATTCAAATGTCAATCCCACTAATAACTCTTCCCCACGATCTATCTTTTTTATTGCACACAATACTACCCGATTCTCTTCACGTCCCTCATATATGCAATTCGGTTGTTTGTTTGTTGTCCCGGGTCATGTGTTGTTTATAAACCCTGCGATATTGCCGAAAGCTTTAGGCCTTCCATCAATATAGATAGTCTCTCCCTTATTTTTATCCTTGTTTATTAGTTGTATATAATTTGCGGTGAGTGCATATCACTGCATACTTCGCATGTATCGGACCAGTCGGATCCAATCGTTATAATTGTAACACGGTCTGACATAGTCCATCAATTTAGTTACTGTATTGTATTTTACAATTATTCCATCTATGGAAAATATCCCCAAGCCATGAAGGGAGGATGGTGCAATGCGATATGTCTTATTGTTGACAACAAAGTCAACATCTATAGGAGGTAGTTCCTTAGGTACCCATTGTTTCACCATATGCTTATACCTGAGTGGAACCTCTATGTCTCCTATGCTCTCATCATCATAAGAGCATGATCCTCCTTCAACAAGAAATAATTTCATGTGTCTACACAATTTTATTTTGATTTTTTCAGCTCCGGTCCTTGTTTTCTTATCATATCTACTAGATGTAGTTGCATTTCCGACCTCTATCTGTCCTAAGATTTCCTCACTTGACAAATAATTATTTGACAGGTACCTGTTTGGTTGTACCTTCAGTTGCATGTGCACATGTTTTTAGTTAGTTGTCCATCATCATATTCAAAATTCTAAATAAAAAAATTATATCTTTAGTTTTGGATGCACAATTAGACTAGGGTGCAATTACCAATATTAGTGGTCAACCAACTAATTTAATGTGATATCCCTCTTGATTTTGGACATATTAAGGATATATCACTGTGATAACACTAAGGACATGATAAATTTATCATATGGATATAAGAAAAAATAAGTATTAAGGTTGTTGTTTGTTGGATTTGTGCAAATTAGAATTATTATAAGAAATGTCCATTGAAGATGAGGGTCAATTCTATGAAGTAAGAAATCCAACCATCAGTTGGTGTGTTGCAAATATTGGGTGCTTTAGTTGGCAATATGTCTAAGGCAAGCCAAGAGTAGAACTATACAAATATTAGTTTTGTTCAATACAAGAGTAGAACTATACAAATATTAGTCTTGTTTTTAAAATATCATCATGAATAAAAAGAGAGTTGCTTCATCTGATCCAGTCTATTTCACTCGTCGTGACGTAAACTCCATGCCATTTCTCCTCTGGCTATTGGCCCTTTCTACTCTTCAAACATTTTGGCACCGTTGTCGGGGAAGTGCAACTAGAAGGATTTTAATTATTTTATGCATTTATTTTTATGGACTAATTTGTGGAACTTGGTGACAGCAGGTTCGTAAAGGAGTTCAAAGTTTGGCGCATTTTTTTCGCACATAGTTAATTTAAATTCAATGTTTGTTTTAAACCCCCCATTTTCTCACTAATCCATTTATGGATGAAGAATTTGACGATGATAAATAGGTAATTCTTGGAGAGCAAGAACAATAATGAAGATTCATTTCAAAAGAACCTTGCGCCAACTCCAAGAATAAGACAGGTTACTCACATCCTTGCAAACAATCAGGTAAAAATTTTAAATCTTGATGTGAGCATTTTTGAATTTTTAATCCGTAGATGGCTTCACTGGAAGCATTCTTTTACTTAGAAAATAAAACATATTTCAAGTTAATGTAGAATAGATTAAAAATAAAAAAATAAAATGAGATTCGTAGAATTTCGTCGTAGAATTTCCTTGTAGAATTTTCTTTTAGTCTTATTTTAAATCATCATGAATAAATGAATAAATTCGCATTTCTATGTCTTGTTTCTGTATCACGGGTGAGCCAGAAGCTTGATTATCGGAAAGCTTTGTCTTCTGAGAGTCTAAATGCCCCTGCGACATTGCAGAAAGAGTGTAGATAATGCGAGGTTTGATCACATATATTAATTGTGTTTTATCCATCCACGCTAACCTGCAAAATAAATAAAAAGAAACCAAGAGATTAGTGCTGAAAATTGATCTGCGCATTTTATAGATTATAAGAAATTTGCAATTATTTGTTGGCCAAAAGTTAACATTGTTTGATATGCTATTTGATCTCCCTTGCTAGCTAGATTATAATCGATCATTGAATTAAAACCCCTCAAGCATCTTGTATTGGTTCAATTTAAGGTTTTGTGTAGCCTACATCATTATCCCGTACAAGTTCAGAGGAGAATACAAATCATGAAGGACAACTTCTATGTAAAGAAAACAATTAAGCTCAATATTTTCAAAAAGTGGTCTATCAATGGCACTTGAAATACCACTACTACATTTGTCCTATACTAGAAAGCCAAAATAAATGGGAATTTGAAAGGAAGTTATCCTCAAGGATTCTTCCTCAACGTTGATGTCCCTGTAAATCCTGGTCAACACAAGGGATATAAGGTGACTAAACAGGGGACATCCATGATCAGAACTAAATGGGAAGCTGTGTCTCCAAAGAACCGATTACCTCCACTTTTGTCTGTCAATGATCAAGGAATTGGAATTCAACTTGCACGGCTTGGCTTGGAAGCGATGATCTTGATTTTGGAGCACTTCAAGAAGGATACTTTTGAAAAATACTCCATAACAAATGTCATTCATCCACGGTGCACCTCTGGTTATCCATAAAAATGATATCAACACTTAGTGATCAGAATGATGTTTCTTCCTTTCAGAAAGGACATCAGGACCCCATGGAAATTCCTTGTTTCGAATATGCATGTATGGATAAGCCGAGGACTCTTCAAAATGCTCGTGTTCACCAGATAGAGAATACATGGCAAGGGCAGTGCATGCAATTATTCCTACAATGGTAATCTTTTTCCACTTTTCATAGGCATCGAATGATTAGAGGAGGCAGAACTGACATTAGCATAAGGTGCGAGCCTTGTCCTTAGAATAGCCAGAAACAATCGAGATCTCATGGCCTGCGCCATTGCAAACCCTCCATTCCTCTTTGAGAATTTAATAGACTGCTAATACCAAACGAAACAATGCTATTATCATATGTTTGAGGAGACCCTGCTTTCTTCTCTGAAAATAAATGAATCTGAGATCTCACCACCGACTCTCCACGGCGTGGCCTGCGTTCAAGAGAATGTTCCCTTCATAAACGTCATTCCTCAAAACACCTTCGTTTCAGGCTTGATCGATTTAGCAATTATAAAGAAGAGTATCATTGCAGGAAACAACTTCAAGAGCAGGCGAAAGAGTTAAAGAGCAACATCATTGACGTTGGAGACAACAAGAGAGCCATGAACGAGTATACGTCCAAGATCTTCATGGGAGGCAACAAATTGATCTGAATCTGAGCCTTCCTTCACATGATTTGATGGATTACGTGCAGATTTTGCGCGATTTGATGGTCGGCAACAGATAGTGAGGAAGTTGCAACGGTGCAAGTATTGCCAGACTTCAAGGTGGAGAAGATTCATCAGATTTTAATTAAGGAGGAGGAGAAACGAGCTAGAGAGAAGATTAGACAACAGCTAGAGGAGGATAACGCAGAGAGTAGGCAGAAGTTAGGATTTCCAGTTGAAGATCCAAATAAAGTTAAAACTCCACCACCTGCAGTTGAGTAAATAAAGGTTTCATTGCCAGTGAGAATTGCAACAAAGACAGAACAAATGCACAACTATCTCCATTCACTTAAACAGATCCATAAGGAAAATGATGCAAAAGTGAAAAGAGCATTCCAAACTCTTCTGACATACATAGGTAATGTTGCGAAAAAATAAAAATCTAGATGAGGAGAAGTTTCGAAAAATTCGTCTCAGCAATCCCTCATTCCAGGAGCGAGTGGGCAGCTTGAATGAAGGAGTTCAGTTTCTTGAGCTGTATGGCTTTGTGAAGGATGAAAGTGGTGAATTTTTGTTTCTGCCTCTAGATATAGTGGACATGCCAATACTGAAGTCTGTTAAATCCTCCCTGATCCGTGTTCTGTGATTAATTTTATCTGTATGCCCACAAGTCGCTGGTAGTTGGTTGCGCTCTTTTGTTCAAAGAAGAAGAAAGAAACCAGTTAGGCAAGTTGATGTAGACAAACAACTGGAAAGGTTAAAGGTCGTTCCGGCAGTGGAGATGGTCAAAGTGGAAGCAAAATTGTGTCAGAGATCTGTGGTTTTATCATTGTTCTTTATGGGACCGTCACAAGTTTTGAAGTAGTATTGTGCCTTTTATTTCTCATACCAAGAATTTTTACACTGCCTTAAACTTAGCAGCACTACTGCTTGGATTTTGGAAGCTTAATATCTGCACGGATTGCACAAAAAATAATGACACAGGAAAAATTAGTTTTCTTCCTGAATTTTTATTTTTTTTTTTATTTTTATTTTTATTTGACGCATTTGTATTAACATCTTGCAAGTTTTAAATGATGCAGATTTTGGAAAATACAAGATCGATTAATGACGACATGTGAAATCCGATATCATAAATGCAAATCATGAAACAATTTCAACGATGCTCGGGATTTTCATAATTGCAACAAAATTAAAATTTTATTTACATAAGAAGGGAATTAATTATATTGATTTCATATTTTAAAATGGATTTGTAAAAATAATGGAATTGGGCTAACTTATACATTTGATTTTACTTAAATCTGTTTCATTGGTGTTTAATTTTACATAAACAAACCAAGTAGAAATTGATCACTTTTGCTTGAATATATTTATGTTTTGTGAATGCCAAGTTTTTGCAGGTTTGCGTTAATCAGATGATCATTCAAGGAGTCTAATTTGTCGACAATTGGACTTCCAACAGATCAATTTTATGATGACTCATGTGAATAAGTCCATATTCATTACAACCAGTCTTTTCTTCCCTTTGTAAAATTGTAAATCCCAATGAGTCCTCAATGCAAGCCAAAATCCCTTTTTCCCAGCAAGTTTCAATCATGCAATCAAATCTACTTATTTTCATGCATTTCCTTTCATCCATTCCTAACTCATCAATAAAAGCCAAGAATTTTACTTACAAAATTCTTTCCATTTTCCATTTCCATTTCCTTTTTCCTACCGTTTTCATCTTCCGCCCATAAAACCCTGCTTCTATATATCACTGAGTCAAAGTCCTAGAGTCTAATTATCTTTGTAAAAACACCTAGAGGCTTGCATGCCTTAATGGAAAGTACTCTTGCCAATGAACAATGGGAGTACATTAATATCCCTTGTTCGTTGGATCTTTTAGGTGAATCGACCACAACAAACTTATTCGTACCTACAAAGATGTGTTAGGAATCTTGACTCCCATTGGAATCAATGGTCGGAGCTCTCGTGTTGACTAGTGGCATTCATTAATGGCCACTAAGTCAACAACTTCTTGCTATGTTCGACACCAACACATTTAATCACATAGTAAGATTTGTGGCATCGATCATTGACGACTTGAAGACACATAATTTGTAGCAGATGAAGCAGATTTCCTTTCATTCTTTTTCAGTTTGTCATGACTTGAGGACAAGTCAATAATTAAGGCTGGGGGGGGGGAATGTAACTTCTATATTTTGTATACCTTCCAAGCCTTATACATTTTCAGTCGCATTCAGTAGCAGATTCCGAACATTCAACAGAGAAGATTTAGCAGCAGCAACAGATTTTGAACATTCAGCAGAAGATCCAACAACAGATTTAGCAGCAGCAGCAGATTCCAAACATTCAACAGAAGATCCAGCAGCAGATTTAGCAGTAGATGCAGCAACAATAAAAGATTCACTTTTTCGACATCATCCACCATTTTCACAACCAAGTAAAGAACATTATGAACATAATTTTGCAGCCATACATGTACAACTCTCATCCATTGTTGAAAGGGTAAGTTAAGGTATGATATTGTCTAACTTTTAACCATTTAATTCCTTGAAAAGTGAGAATGATAATTTTTGGAAAAACTTCACTTCCTTTCCTCATTTCACACAACTTCCAAAACCATCAGTTTGGGGGGAGGGATACATTTACATACATACTTTGTCACTTTCATATTTTTCCATATTCATATATAACATTCTAAAAACTCACATACCTTCAAAATATATTCACTATTACATGAACATATAAATGGCTTTGTCAAAAGTATTTAAAATTTAATTAGATGCCAACACAATCATGGTTGTGACACAAGAACCAACCATGATGCATTCCAACAAAAATACTCTGTAATAAAAATCACATTATGCAAAGATCATACATTAACATTGAATGCAACAAACAAAATATGGTTGAAACACAAGAACCAACCAAGTTGCAGTTCATCAAAAACACTTTGCAAAAGTTAAGTAAATGATATCATGCAGATTTTAA
>ML788177.1:298432-360087 GCA_009831015.1 Picea engelmannii | reverse complement strand
TGTAGTGGGGGATAACCCCACTACTCATAGTGTCTCGACTAGGGGCACTAGTGTCCCCATCACTATTCCTACTAGTGAAAATAGTTCTTTTGTTAGTGTTTCTCAAAATAGCAATAGTCCTCCTTTTAGGATTCATTCAGTCAACACAAGTATTGCTTCCCATGATTTTCCTAGTGTTAGTCTATCAATGAGGGGATCTCATGTGCCTGGTTATGGCTTCTCCTTTAGAGGTGGGAACATCTATGGACCTAGATTTAAGACACATTATTCTATCCCTATAGGTTGTAAAAAAATACATAATGTGGGTTTTCCTTTTGGCGAGAATTTCCATTTGAATGTTAGCCATCAAACAAGTACAAGCCATGTTACTGGTGGAAAAAATTCCCCAAGGGGTAGTCGTATGAGTCATAACATGTCATATAATAGGATGCTAGGTTTTTCATTTGGAAATCCTAATTCCATTGCGTCTACCCAGTTTCCATTTTTAGCAACCTTGAACTTATCTTTGATGTCCCCCACCTCTTGATGAAGAGATTTGGAGAGACTCAATAGTCTAGTCATCCCGACTAGACTATAGTCTCATGCAGCATGGGGAGAAGTCAACTAAACTCAATGTTATATATTGAAGTTGACTTGAAAAAGTAAAAAGTAACTCACTGAAGGATTAGAGAACTTGAGGTTGAGTTAGGAGTTGAACCTAAGGGTTAACTTAACTCAACAGAAGAATAGAAAGGAGCTATAAAGGAAATCCTAGGGTGCACCTCTCATTCATCTTGGATTATTATGCATTTTTCTATTGGGTTCTTGAGCACACAGTTTTGAGGGTTTTGAGAAGACAAACCCTAGAGAACAACTCGGTGGTGAAAGATTCCACCCATCTTGTTCCAAGCTTAGTCTCGAGGATGCAATAATCCACCCACACCATTCTACAGAATTCACAAGTACCATCACTCATCCAAGAGAGCAGCAATTCGTACCCTTGAGGGTTTCCAGCAGGGGGGCGCATCATTCTTTGGAGGAAAGTTCGATCCAAAGGTCTGAGAGGGATTTTGGAGATTTGAGCACTTGTATTATCTTTGCAGGTCCCTGATATAATCTTCTAGTGATTTCAGAGAGATTTATTCCTATCATTTGATTTACTACAGCATTGGCATGATTTGGAGAGGAGTAGGGCTTTCTTGAGATTCAGATCTACTCAGTTTGAGGGGGTCACACTTCAGATCTGAACCTGAGACTTCACCTGGTGACTTGCAGTGTCTCGATCTATCTTTCTAGGTATTTTTAGAGCATTTGGAGGTCTCTTTCATCAGGTCCAAATTATCGGGCATTGATAGCATCCATGAGGGCTTAGCTCCACTTAGGGTTTCAGTAGTTGGAGGGGTATTCTTTGGAATTTCGGTATGAGACTTCAAGAGGAGGGATATATCATCCTAATATATCATTCTACCAAGTTTGGAATCAGTTGGAGACTTCCTTTAGCTAGGCCGAAATATTGGGTCTTCTAAGCTCTACAGTAGGACGTGCCATCAGCCAAGGGGGTTTGGACTTCACCTCGGTTCTTCTATATTGGTCTTCATATTGCATTCATCCTTTGGAGGATAGCATCCTCTTATTACGAGCAATTTGTAGCAGCTCATATCTTATTTACTGGATATATCTGATGTTATTCCAGATCTGCATCCTCATTGTATCAAGTTCTTGCTTATTTTATCAATAAAGGTCATATATATGGTGTTTGGTTCCATGTCTTATGTAATGGTCATATCTTGTATTTTCATGGATGATATCTTTATATCTATGCTTGATAACTAAATATAAACCCTAAGATGGAACTTAAGAAATCAACAAGTAAGTAAACACACAAATACAAGTTAATCAATGCTCAACTAGTGTTCCAAGTGAAAAAATTGGCTTGGGAACATTACAATTGTATCAGAGGGTTTGATCTTCCCTCCTGTGAGGATTAGTCCATGCATAAGTTCAGTGGAAATTATATGGGAAGAAGAAGGAAATAGACAAGAGAGGAAGAGACTGAAATGGAGGGATCGGGTGAGGACACTGAGCCATAGATGATAGCAGGGATTGCTAGGGACTTACAACTCTCCATAGAAGTATCAGAGAGTGACCTTGTTCATCACCTGTAGGAGAGCCAAGAGGCAACACGTAGGGGACAGGCCAAAATATCAGAGACCTTGAAAAAGGTAAGTGACAACCAAGAGATGATATCACGACTTCTGATGCAGATGACTCATAGAGGTAAGGGTCCATAAACTTATGCCAACAAAGAGGCTAGTGGTTCGCAGGGAGGGAATAAGTATCAACAAGAACATATTCCCTATTATCATACGGAAGGACAGAGTCATGGAGGAGGTGCACCACAAGGACATACACGCAGTAGGACCACCCATAGGCCCTATCTTCCTTCTGTTGGAACACATATATATTTCTAAACTTTAGACTTTAAATAAATTTCATTCTCGTTTAAATAAAAACAACGCGCTCTTGATTCTCACCGTTGATGAAGTCTTCCATTCAATCAAACGATCCTAATCTCTTAGAAGTTATGAAGTCGTCTACTCTTTAAAGAGTAAAATCACTAAAGAATACTTCGGAGTTTTGAGTTTCGGAGTTTCATACTTCAAGCGTTTTAACATGCCTCACGTTCGAAGTCCCAACACACGAAAAGTGTTCGATCCTAGTCACCATATACACATATACCTCCCTAATATTTAACGTGTCACTGCGGGAAGCGGCCCTTCAAGAAAATGACAGAAGATCTAACTTGTAAATCTATGAAACGCAAAGTCTCGAAATATTAAAACTTGGTTAATTAAACTAATCTCAATTAAGGGTAATTAATAGCTTCACACACTTGGAGTTCGGGTATTCACCATCCATCGCATTCTAAATTCACGAAACCCAAACTCTTGAAATGTCTTAAGCATTAAACAAAATTAATTAAAGATTAAAGACAATTAATGAGTAATTAATCACTTCGTAGTTTCGAGCATCGAGAATCATATATCAAGTTGTTAGCAGATACCCCGAGAACCGATAGTCCGAAAAGAGTTAAGGTAAACATGATTAATTAACAGGTTAAACATCATTTATCTCATGTTAATCTTTTGTTTAATCATCATTTGGATAAATTCAATTTTTTGTCTATTCTTTTCCCGATCACGAACCACTAGCCATTAATTTCATTAATAGTCGATCTAGGGAAAATGATTTCAAATAAGATCATGGATCATCGCCCAAATCTTTTCATTAAGGGAAGTAAGCATATTGTCAGTGAAGGTATATGCAAATTGATGCACTTAAGGTGAAGAAGATATTTCATTCTGAATTCCATTCGCGTTTTTCATAGGGAAAGCTTAGCGAGATAATAAGTTTTGTGCATTTTCTGTGACAGGTAACACAGTGTTGAGTTTAATACTATCATGGCTCCATGAAAAATGGTTAAAGGGACTGGTGAGAGCTCGATCCAAAAAATAGATGTCCTCTCGGACACATCGTTGAGAGTTGTGGAGACCATAAAAACCTGGACGCAAGTATGCGATATCCTACAATATGAATTGGACAATTGTCCAGAAGAATCAGATAATGAGGGGATTGAAACTTAGGCAACAAAGCTCAAATACGTAGCTCAATCAGAGCTTCATAAGATAGCCACACAGTCGAGGCTCATGCCGTATAACGACATGATAGGCTGGGCCCTGGAGAACATTGACGTCATGACCAGGACCATCTACAATTCACAGAAATTTGTTGTTGGATCTTTCCACTCAGAACATATACAGGTGATGTACAAATTGTCCCCATCATTCAAACACAGTTATAATATTGCTTTCTTAAAGGAATTCGATAAAGAAGAGTGCCCAGAAGGTGTAAATAATTACTCTGACTTGATCAAAGATTAGTGGGCACACCCTGAGAAATTCAAAGGAGACACTCATGGCATATACGCCATTGCATCATTAGACTCTCATATGATGTATGTGTCCATGATTCTCTGTAGACTTTTCGGGAGGGAAAACTCTACCCACTTCATGTTATCATGGGTATCAATCATGCATGAAGTTGCAGAGGGTTTTTCATTCAATTGGGCCAAGATATTATCAAACAATTTGGCCAAAGAAATCACCGAATATCAGGTGTTGAAAGCCAAAGGACGATCTGCCATGTTTTACATGTCGGCATACCTTATGGATTCTGTCTTTTTTATGACACCTTTTCCTTTGATGGGATGGAGCTGGACTCTGACGAGTGTTGAACCAATACATCTTTATCAATCGAAGCTACAAGAAGATAAAGCGGAAGATTTCTTCTATGAAATCTGTAATTATGTGGTGGTGTTGATGCATGTTTCTATATATGGGTGCCCACCTCCCAAGATTTTTGACAAAATAGTGACCAATCTGGGGAAGATAGTGGATTGGTATATTGAAGAGATTTTTTCTTATATCATGGTTTTTTGTTGCTCAGTTCCTCCACATACCTTGCCAAAGCTTATACCAGACCGATTGGTGTGCCGTGAAGTAGTGCATCAGACTGTTCTTGGGGGAATCATTAAGGAACTGAAGGCAGTGAAGAAAAAGGTATGGCCCACTTTTCCCTTGTAGATTGGCATGTTTTTACTGTTATATTTTGGCCATTTGAAAGTACATGTTGAATCCCTCGAGGAAATCAAACTTGTCAATATAGAATTCAAGAAATATGATCCTCAGAAGATCGTAGGAAATCACATGGCCCTTTACAATTTGAAAAGATACGAGCATGAAGATTCTTCCTAGGATGATATATTCTGAGGAGCAAGATCCTATCGGGAAGTTTTGAGCCGAGTCCAAACTCTGGCTCCAGATAAGATGGTCGAATTCTATAATTTCCAAAGGCACCGAAGAAATGACCTTCCTAAAGTCTTGCAGCAAAAAACCCCAACACCTCCAACTGCACGGAAAATTGAGGTCCAGAGCTTAGAAACAAGGAGCTCTAGTGGAAAGGATGCTCAAGAAAATTTGGAGGAGACTGATGTTTTGACTTAGAAAGGAGACACCACATTGAAAAATCCACCAAGTGATCAAGCTAAAGCTTAGAGTGAGGCCTTGATAAAAAAGGGAGAAGAAAAGCCATTGTCCACACCAGGAAAATCAGCTACCGACATAGTTGGGAAACAACCATCCATCGAGATAGGTAGCCATGTCCAATCTATCACACCCTTACAGTTCAGTAGAGGGAACCCCAGTGCAAAATTAGTATTCATAGAAGATCTTACACCTATTTCAATTGAAGAGATGCCCCCTTCTGACTTCTTCTTCAGCAAGAAAAGGAGGGTTTTAGTAAAACGATAAATGCACCAAAAAGACGGTGCAATTGTCAAGAGACATAGGGTTTTATTTGATGGGCAGGCCTTAGAAGAGGAAGACTTCACTTTAGAGGTGGCAGGATCATTGGGAGCTTTTGCAATAGAAAACCAGTATTCAGTTGGGAACCTAAAAGAACAATTAAAGCAGAAGGATCTATTGGTGAGACAATTGCAAATCAAGTCAATACTATGGAACAGAATGCCAAGAGTGATATGAATAAGAGTTTTGAGCAGAGTAGAGTCTGTGACATACAGGAAATTCAACAGCTCAAATCCAGTCTCGACGAAATGTATAAGAACGCACAGACAAGTAGAGAATGGTCCAGTCAGAAGGGAGAGTTTGTAAAACGACTACAAGACAAAATAAACCTAACTGAAAACACAACTGTAGATATGGCAGTTTTCCAAGCTCAAGCACTGGAGGTGCACGAAAAACTAGAATCAGCACAGCAAAGCCTTTTTGCTAAGGTGGAAGTTGTCCAAAACCATTTTCGGGTGGTAGACCAATCCTTAAATAACATATTCTTAAAGGAGAGAGAGGCCATCATTTCTTGAGCTACCTTCCAGGAGGCAATCGTGTCCTCAACAAAAGAGGAAGTATCCATGGTCTCTATATTGTCTCTTTCGAAGAAAACTAGAGGTGATATAATACTGAAGACCTGGGAGGCTAACATAGCTTAAATTAAAAGATTAGATAAGGAAGTGAAGAAATCTTGTGAAGAAGAATTTCATTCACTCGACAAGAGTCATTAGGCCTCAAAAAAGATAATATATCTAAGGTCCTGGGGCAAGTTGACATAGAAAAAAATCAACTGATTTCAGGACAAACATGGAAGAGGCTCGGACTGAAATCTTGCAGTTGAAACAAAATTGATATTACCCAGATTCATAAATGGATAGTTGGTCCTAGTATGAAACTACATTCTACATATTCAGAAGGCAAGAGGATGGAAGATAGGTTTCCTCACTTAGAAAATAAGTTGTATATTTTTTATGCAAACAACACAATTGAGCCTTCCAAATTGGTGGTGTAGATCATAGGCAAATGTGTGCAATGTGTCGAGCAGGGGAAAGCCAGCACGTATCGAAACAAATGAGACGATGTGGGCATATCATGTACTCATATCATGATTAGAGGCCAGCTATTTCTGAGCTGGAGAACAAGAAGGAGAAATGTCTCTACCAGTGTGGTGAAGAGACAAAGGAGATGCAAGTGAAGTGTTTCAAATTTCACATATTGTAATGTTTATTGTTTTAGAAATAAGGAGAATTCCAACCGCTTAGGGTTGAGAACATTTTTTGTATAAATACATATTTCAAAGGCTTAACACAGGCTGCTTCATTTCATATTGTAACTAAGAAAACTCATTCTTTTGTGAGTATTAATACAAGTGCAGACAGGGATTCCAAATTTTTTGTAGTTTGAGTTATGTGCTTCTTTTGTATTCCATATCTCTAGTTTTCTTTATGTTACTCCTTGATGAGTGAGTGATTACAATTTCGTATAACATCTACTGTAATCACATTTTATCAGTTATTTGATAAGCAAGCAGTTTTTCCTCTGTATTCACTGTAAGTAAATGCAATACCTACAAGCTACTTGGATCATTGTATCGTATATCCTTTCAAGGGTGCATTCTATATTTTCTTCTACTGTAAACAAGGTAAGATTCATCTGTCATTGATGCCTCATTTTGTTTAACAGTTTTGTAATTTTATTTCAAATCACTTGATGTTATTACTTGACTCAGATGATGAAACACGACCTCTGTTATGTTTAGTTATTAATTTCATTTAAGGGTTAATTCTCATATAATTAATGGAAGAAAAAGAACCTTTTAAAACATTCCTTAAATTATTGATGCCTTGACATTACTCTTTGAGCCTTAAGTGTAATCTCAAGAACAACATATTTTTGGCATCATTGTCAGGGACAGAGAAATGAAGTTATTTTTCCCTAGGAGAATGACATGGTAAGTTTCTCTCTTTGATAGTGAACAAAGATTGAATACATTTATAAGGATAAATTTTATCTTTCACTTGGCGACTCCACTATAGATAAATTGGCATTCGGTAGAAAGAATACCAGGAAGAACACAGACGATCAACAAACTACACATGTATTCAATATTGAAAATATATTAAAACCAAGGGGATACCTCAAGTAGACTGTTGAATCCACAAGTAAGGTTTACCAACCCAAAATTGTGAAAACTAATGCTAAGGTTCCACTTGAACAATCTACCTCGCAAAAAGGTTATACGCAAAGCCACTTTAGAGATACATCAACTGAGAAGCTTGCAGCTAAAACCTTAAACCCCGAGTTGGTTCTACCTAAGATTAAAGCTGAGGTCGATTCAACTTGCCCCTTGACTAGTAGAGGTAAAATATCCCTTTTGATACCCGCTTTTATTGATAATTTGTTGGTCCCCGAAGTAAAGGTTTTAGCTCCTGAAAATTCTGAGGACTATATCTCTTACCCTAATTCAAATCCTGTTGGTTCTCCTATTTATATATCCTGTAAATCCGAAGAACCCAGCCCTCATTTCCATTTTCCTTCCTTTTCATACTTTTTGTCTCCTAACGGTCAGTTTCCAGAAACTCTTTCACTTCATCTTGAGGCACTAGAAAGTTCCCTAGTAGTTTAAGAAAACCCTCTCTTTAACTCCCGAAGTTCATCCCCTCGACATCAAATGGATATTGTGGGAGGAGGTGGCGCTGGAGGTGGTGTTGGAGGAGGAGGTGGTGCTAGAGGTGGTCAAGGACCACCACCTCTGCCCCTTAGTATTTTTTCCAAAGTGGCGGAAAAATACGCTCCTTTAGTACTTCCCCCTATCCTTCATGATCTACCAGAAAATTATATGAAGAACTTACCAAAATTTACGGGAGAAGGAGATTTAACTTCCACAGAGCACATCAAATTTTTTGACCAATTCGTTGATATCCTCGGCATTGAGCATGAGGATGTTTATTCAATACTTTTGTTACTGAAGGTCAGGTAAGACTCTGGTTTTGAGGGCTTCAGGTAGGTTCTATAGCATCTTATGTCGCATTAGAAAACACATTTTTAAGGCAGTGGGGAGAGAAGAAAGATCATTTATACTATATGACAAAATTTGGGGCTCTGAGGAAGAAGAATTTTGAGTCAGTCCTAGAATTCACCCAAATGTTTAATAAACTCTATCATAAAATCCCAGCAGAGGTCAAACCCTCTTAGCCCGCAGCTAAAGTGACTTTCACGGGGGCTTTCGAGCCCGACTTTGCCTTGCTTTTGACAGAGAGGAGATCGATTGATATCACCATAATGCAATACGATGCCATAGAAATTGAATCGAACATTATGGCATCAGGTAAACTGAAAGAGAAGGTCGAAACGGAAACCAAAGAAACCAAACTCTTTAGGGAACAAGTTGGAACTTCCAGATCTGGGAAGTCCGCGGAGGACAAAATGGATGACATGGCTAAAATAATTAAAGAATTATCAAACAAAATCTCCAGAATGGAATTAGACCAGGCTAAACCTGGTCCTTTTGCTAGGAGATATTTCAAAATGAATCCCAATCCCCCGGTCTAGCAAAGACCAGTAAAAAACGAAGATCAGAAAATCAAATCTCCTTTTAAAACAGAAAACTTTATGCAAAGTGATGATGTATAAGACTTTGATGGGTTAGATGAAGATATTGATAACCTCAGTGATAACGATCAAGAACCTCACCTAACCAGACAACATTATGAGAGGTCTTTAGATCAAGAAACATTGTTTGGAAACAAGGTAAGTATAAATAATATGGGAGAATATGATTATCAAGGAATCGTCAACTCTATAATGGTCAAGATTCAACAAAAGTATAATTTAAGGCCTAGAGATAAAAATTCTACAATTTCCCYACCAAGGAAGATATTGTCAAGAAATAAAACAAATGAGGCAGCTCAARCAGTAGCTGAAACACAAGCTGCCAAGACAAAGACAACTAAAACGCAAGTGCCAAGACAAAGACAGTTGAAACGCAAGCTGCCAAAACAAAGACAGCCGAAACTAAAGCAACACAAACCAATAAACAAGAAAAAAGAGAAACARAGATCCCAACTAGAGAGGCCGAAAAGAAAATTGGAAGTTTCAATMTGGAAAATGAAATTAATTAAATCAAAATCCATGTGCCCCTGGTTGAATTAGCAAAAAATYTGATGTATAGAAAACAAATTGCCAAAAYGATAAATTTCTCAGATATTGAAAGTCATGCGGATACTATTAATTTAGAAGATGATAGACCTACTATAATGTTTGATCTGCATATCGAAAATGCTAAAGATCTTGTTGMTCCTTTTTATATTACGTTGATTGTGCATGATCACCTACTCCATAACTGTATGTTGGATTCTGGAGCCTCCCATAACTTAATGCCCAAAGTTATTATGGAAAAACTGGGCCTCGAGGTTACCAGACCATACCGAGATCTATATTCTTTTGATTCAAAAAAGGTTAAATGTCTTGGTATGATAAAAGATTTGGTGGTTAATCTTGCACAGATCCATGTGAAGAGTATTCTCTTGGATGTAGTCGTTGATGATGTTCCTGCAAAATATGACATTTTGTTATCTAGGTCTTGGGGTGCCAAACTTGGAGGATCGATTCAATTAGACATGATGTATGCTACAATCCTGATCTTCAGTGGAAAGTTCACCCATCTATACAGAGAGACAAGATTGGCATATACCGTAAGTGACCCACAAAACCCAAATAATTATTTGGTTTATGCCATAGATCAAGATTTAGGAAATTGTATATTATCCATTGATGATGGTTTTGATGAATGTACAGAAGAAAATGATTCAGAAAAAGAAAACAAAAAAATCGAAAAAACAAACAAAAATGTAAATAGCATAGGGGTCTGGAAAATGTTTTTAGACGGTGCTTTGTCTTGGGAAGGAGTCGGAGCTAGAGTGATTTTTGTGGCACTCAAAGATTAATTCATAATTCATTTCTCATATAGGTTATAGTGGGACATTGACTATACCAATAATGTATGCGAATATGAAGCTCTGATATTAGGATTGGAGGTTGCCCGGAAGTTGAAAATTGAAAATCTAATAGTTTACAATGATGCAGAATTAATTGTAAAACAGATAAGCCAGCAGTATCAAGCCAAGCATCCAAGGCTAAGGTCGTATAGGAACTGTTCCTGGGATTTGATCGAAAACTTTTTCTCATCATTCAATACTCATCATATTCCTAGGGAAGAAAATCAACAAGTTGACTCCCTAGCAAAAGAAGTTGCTACTTTTATGCCACCTATAGTATTGAAGCTAAAATACCACATAGAAATGAGGCACAAGCCTTCAATAACAAATAATGTCCAACACTACTAGGTTTTTGAAGACGATGAACATATCAAGTAGATTATAGAAATGGTGGATGAATTTTCCGAAACACACATCGACCAGGAAAATCAAAATGACCCTACTTGGATCATGCAAGAAGACGAAGATCCTCAGAAGTTCCAAGATAATATCTCTAACCATCGCATGTTGGTGTTAAAAAACAATCAAATTCCTAAGGGTCTAATTTCGTTAGAGATATTATTTGATAAGGACGATATGCCTCTAAATTCTACCTTGCAACCTCAGCCCGAAGAGGTTGAAGATTGTGACATAGGCACTAAGAAAAACCCCAAACTGGTCAAAATTTCTAAATACCTTCCACCCGAAATGAAAAGTAAATATGTTGAATTACTCAAATAATACAAATATGTATTTGCCTGGTCTTACGACAAACTGAAAAATTATGATACCATTGTTATCGAGCATAAAATCCCTTTGAAATCGGGCATCAAACTTTTCAGGCAAAAACTCAGATAGATAAACCCAATACTCCTTCCTGTAATAGAAAGAGAGTTAAAAAAATCTCCTGGATGCAAAAATTATTGTTCCACTCAGATATTTAGAGTGGGTAGCTAATTTAGTTCTAGTTAGAAAAAAGAATGGCGAAATCAGACTCTGTGTGGATTTCAGGAACCTAAACAGATCATCTCTTAAAGACAATTATATGCTCCCTAAAATGGATCACGTTTTGGAAAATGTTGGTCGGGGATAAACGAATGTCTATGATTTATGGCTTCTCAGGTTACAATCAAATTGTGGTCCACGAAGACGACAAAGAGAAAACCACATTTACCACTCCATGGGGTACTTTCATGTATGAAAAAATGTCATTTGTTCTGATGAACGCAGGGGCCACTTTTCAACGAGCGATGGACATAGCCTTTGTCGGTAAAAGAGTTAAGTTTGTTGCTATCTATCTTGATGATTTAACTGTTTTTTCTAACTCTGATGCAGACCACTTGGTACACCTCAAACAGACGTTCGCGAAATGTCAGAAATTTGGTTTGTCCCTAAATCCCAAGAAATCTCATTTTACAATGCAGGAAGGTAAACTCTTGGGTCATATAGTATCTAAGGAAGGAATCAAAATTTATCCAAAAAGGGTTGAAGCCATAGATACAATAAATATTCCTAGAAACAGAAAGGAAATTTAGTCTTTTTTAGAAAAAATACATTTTTTAAGAAGATTCATTCCAAATTTCGCTGAAATTGTTAAATTGATTACAGATATGCTAAAAAAGGACAACGAGGTCAAATGGATGACTGAGGCTAAAGAATCTTTTGAACGCATCAAGAAAGCGATAGGAGAAGCACCAGCGCTAGCCAGTCCGAACTACATGAAGAAGTTCTTGATCTTTTCATTTGCATCTGAACACACTATTGCAGTCATGCTCTTACAGAAGAACGATGAAGGTTTCGAGCAACCAATAGATTTTTTTAGTAAAAGCCTCAGAGATGTCAAGTTTAAATATGACATACTAGAAAAACAAGCATATGCTATGGTGAAAGCCCTCAAAGATTTCAGAACTTATGTGTTGCATTCCAAGATAATTGCCTATGTACCAACCAGCTCTGTTAAAAACATATTGGTGCAACCAAATAGTGACGGAAGGAGGGGTCGATGGCTAGCCAAGATTCAGGAATTTGATCTTGAGGTAAAACTGACTAAGCTCGTCAAAGGTCAAGGCTTGGCTAATTTATTAGCCGAATTGAATTTCATAGAACTCGGAATAAATCATCTGCAAGCTTACGGAGACTTCCAGACATAGAATAATTTGATGTGGAGACTGCTGAAACTCAGATTCAAGAAAAATTCTTCTCCTCAACTTGGTATAGAGACATAGTTTCATATATCCTGAATCTTCGATGCCCAAGTGATATGACTCCTTCTAAAGTGAGAACATTAAATTTGCACGCAGTAAAATGTTGCATCATTGACAGCCAATTGTATTGGAAGGATCCCCTAGGATTTTTACTAATATGCCTAATAGAATCTGAAAGAGAGAACGTTATAAACAAGTTTCATGAAGGGGTGTGTGGAGGACATCGCGCCTGGAGGGAAACGGCCTATAAAATCCTGAGAGCTGGGTATTATTGGTTGAAGTTATTTCTAGACGTGAATACTAAAGTCATAGAATGTAACTCTTGTCAATTATTCTCAGGCAAAAAAAAGCTTCTTGCACTACCCTTGATTCTAGTCAAAACAGAAGCTTTGTTTCAATAATGGGGTCGCAATTTCATCAGAGAAATCCATTCGCATTCAAGTGCACAACATAAATGGATCTTAACGGCCACATACTATTTCACTAAATGGGTAGAAGCCATTCTAACACGAAATGCTATAGACTCAGTAGTGATCAATTTCTTAGAAGAAAACATTTTATCTAGATTTGGTTGTCCTCGAAAGATAGTTATTAATAATTCCCAAGCCTTCAAATCCATGGAGATGGTCAATTTTTATTAGAAGTACAATATTGTACTAGGAAATTCCACGACCTATTATCCTCAGGGAAACGGATTAGTTGAATCATCAAATAAGACCTTGATCACTTTAATTAAAAAGGTGTTGACTAAGAATAAGAAATCCTGGCATCTTCACTTGAAATACGCTTTGTGGGCAAATCGAATCGGCACTAAGAAATCAATCAAAATGTATCCTTTCCAAATGGTGTACGGTACCGACGTATTCCTCCCCATAAATCTCGCTCTGCCTGTAATGAATATTTGGCAAGACTCAAAGGAGGATCCTGATGATGTTACCAGAAGAATAAACCAGTTAATTGAGGTACAACAAAACAAAGATGAAGTGGATGAGAAACTTCAAAAACATCAAGACAACATGAAATCTTTGTTTGATAAAAAAGCCAAAGATAGGGAATTCCTTCCCGATGACCTAGTATTGAAGTGGGACGCTAGGAAATAAGATGTTGGAAAACATGGTAAGTTAGATCACATCTAGTGTGAGCCCTTCAAGATCGTGACTTTCGAGGGAAAGAACTCATCCTTGTTAGAAAACCTCGATGGGAAAATCCCTAACACCCCTATCAACAGGCGTTACCTCAAGCACTTCATGCAATAATCAGTTTCCAAACTCTCATTGTACATACCGGTTTGATTTTTGTGTTTTAATTTGTAATTTTCCGTTTCTTTGGTAAGTTTTTACTTTCACTGTAAATACGGCTAGGTTCGTTGATTTTATAAAAAACAGAAATATGAAAAAACAAGTAATACCTACCATTTATTTTTCAGAAGTTTATGACATTTCTCATGTTTATTTTTATGCAGAAGACTTGTTGATAGTTGAGAGATAAGGATGTATCCAAAGCCAATGCTCACTTTTCAGGACATTAGCTTTCTCTCAAAACAGGTGATAAATAAACAGTTTACTTGGTTGAAAATATAAAGAGAATTTGAAGTATGAGATTCTGCCCTACTGACCCAAGTTAAATTTTGAGGGGATATCACTAAGTATAAAAGAAGTCTCATCCATACAAATACTGTCACATGATCAACAACCAGAGGAATATAATAATTACAACCTAATCCTAAAAGTTTCCTCTGAGTTTGGATAAAATTAAAATAAAAAAATAAAAAGACCTTAAAGAAAATACGAGAATCAATGAAGAAGCTTGTGTGAGATTAACCTCATTCACAACAAAACTTTTTCTATTTTATTATGCCCATCCTAATAGCTTTATTTTCCTACTATTCTCAATACCCATTCCTGGTCTTCATAAAGAGAAAGGATTTCACCTTAACTCTGAAAACTCATAAACATGTCTTCAATAATGTTAGGCGAAAATTTGTACATCCCTTTCAAATTAACTGAAAGAAAGTATGTCTAAGATAATCCTAATAACTTTAGCTCTCTTATCTAGTTATAAACTGACTAGTTCACTCAAGGTTGATCCCTAAAATTTAAAATCCCCTGTAAAATCTTCTCAAGAGGTGAAGATGTATTGAAGATTGAAAGAAAAATAGTTTCAGAGTATACTAAAAATTATGACAGACCTTTCCTTGAATATCTTAAACAGATATCACCCCTTGTATGTTATATACAGATTGTTTGCCCCCACTTCATGGATTAAAATATAATACGGATGGTGAAAGGAAATTCATGAAATGATTTCCCCCATCCAGTCCAAGGCAAATGGTGAAAAGAAATTCGAAAAATCGATTGCTCCCATTTTGTCCAAAAAGAGAGGATGAAAGGAAATTCATTAAATGATTGCCCTCATCTCAACATTTAAATGCAAAATTGCTAAATTGAAGTGGTGAAAGGAAATTCAATGGGAAAATAAATAACTTCACCGGGGTACTGAACAGGCTCGCTGGCAGTGAAGCAATGTCTATTATATCTATATGGTTGTTATATGAATCTACATAATATACTCTGACATCTAATTTTTTTCAGTAATATTTACATTATGAACCAACGAGGGATCCCCCTAAGAAATTATGTTACATACACTTAACCTTGATGTGAACGAAATCGATCAAAACTTTATATTTTAGCTAAAGTTACTTTGATTATATTAAGAAAATCCGAATACAGTTTTAAGAAAGAGGAATTTCAATTAGTCTAACTGAAGGTCAATGATTTGATGTGTTTTAAAGGTTTTATAAGTTTCGATTGAAACTCTTTTCTCAGAATGATCCTTTTCTGAATGTGTTTCACTGAAATGCAATAATGGCTCCATTAACCCAATAAAGGCACTTGGTCTATTGTTCTTCAATGTCTCGCAGGGAGACGTGATCCCTAGATGGAGCCTATGTGGGAACACATATATATTTCTAAACTTTAGACTTTAAATAGATTTCATTCTCATTTAAATAACAACAACGCATGCTTGATTCTCACCATTGATGAAGTATTCCATTCAATCAAACGATCCTAATATCTTAGAATTTATGGAGTCGCCTACTCTTTAAAGAGTAAAATCACTAAAGAATACTTCAGAGTTTCGATTTTCGGAGTTTTATACTTCAGGCGTTTTAACATGCCTCACCTTCGAAGTCTCGACACACAAAAAGTGTTTGATCCTAGTCACCATAAACAGGTATACCTCCCTAACCTTTAATGCACCACTGCAGGAAGTGACCCTTCAGGAAAATGACAGAATATCTAACTTGTAAATCTATGAAACACGAAGTCCCAAAATATTAAACCTTGGTTAATTAAACTAATCTCAATTAACGGTAATTAATAGCTTTTCACACTTGGAATTCGGGTATTCACCATCCATCGCATTCTAAATTCATGAAACCCAAACTCTCGAAATGTCTTAAGCATTAAACGGAGTTAATTAAAGATTAAAGACAATTAACAAGTAATTAATCACTTCGTAGTTTCGAGCATCGGAAATCATATATCAAGTTGTTAGCAGATAACCCGAGGCCCGAAGGTTCGAAAAGAGTTAAGTTTAAACATGATTAATTAACAGGTTAAACATCATTTATCTCATGTTAAGCTTTCATTTAATCATCATTCAGATAAATTCAAATTTTCGTCTATGCTTTTCTAGATCATGAACCACCAGCCATTAATGGCATTAATAGTCAATCTAGGAAAAATGATTTCAAATAAGATCTCATATCATCACCCAAATATTTTCATTAAGGGAAGTAAACATATTGGCAATGAAGGTTTACACAAATTGATGCACTTAAGGTGAAGAAGATATTTCATTCTGAATTCCATTCTTGTTTTTCACAGGGCAAGCTTAGCGAGATAATAAGTTTTGTGCATTTTTTGTGACGGGTAACACAATGTTGAGTTTACTACTATCATGACTCCGAGAAAAATGGTTAAAGGGACTAGTGAGAGCTTGAGCCAAAACACATATGTCCTTTCAAACACATTGTCGAGAGTTGTGGAGACCATAAAAACCTAGATGCAATTATGTGATATCCTACAATATGAACTGGAAAATTGTCCAGAAGAATCAGATAATGAGGGGATCGAAACTCAGGCAACGAAGCTCAAATACGTAGCTCAATCAGAGCTGCATAAGATAGCCACACAGCCAAGGCTCATGCTGTATAACGACATGATAGGCTGGACCCTGGAGAACGTTGATGTCGTGACCAAGACCATCTAAAATTCACAAAAAGTAGTTGTTAGATCTTTTTGCCCAGAACATTTGAAGGTGATGTACAAATTGTCCCCAGCATTAAAACACAGTTATAATACCGCTTTCTTAAAGGATTTCGATAAAGAAGAGTGCCCAGAAGGTGTAAAGAATTACCCTGACTTGATCAAAGATTAGTGGGCATGGCCTCAAAAATTCATAGCAGACACTCATGGCATATATGCCACTGCATCATTAGACTCTCATATGATGTATGTGGACATGATGCTCTGTAGAATTTCCAGGAGGGAAAACTCTTCCCACTTCCTATTATCATGGGTACCAATAATGCACGAAGTTGCAGAGGGTTTTTCATTCAATTGGGCCAATATATTATCAGACAGTTTGGCCAAATATATCACTGAATATCAGACRTTGAAAGCCAAAGGACAACCTGCCATGTTTTACATTTTGGCATACTTTATGGATGTCGTTTGTTTTATGACACCTYTTCCTTTGATGGGCTGGAGCTGGACTCTGACCAGTGTCGAACCAATACATMTTTAWCATTCGAAGCTACGGGAAKATAAAGAGAAAGATTTATTCTATGAAATCTGTAATTATGTGGTGGTGTCGATGCATGTTGCTATATATGGGTGCCCACCTCCCAGGATTTCTAAAAAAATAGTGACCAATTTGGGGAAGATAGCGGATTAGTATGTTGAAGAGMATTTTTCTTATATTAGGGTTTTTGGTTGTTCAGTTCCTCCACATGCCTTGCCAAAGTTTCTACCAGATCGATTGGTTTGTCGTGAACTAGTGCATCAGGTTGTGCTTGGAGGAATCAGCAAGGAACTGAAGGAAGTGAAGAAAAAGGTATGGCCCACTTTTCCCTCGCATATTGGCATGTTTTCACTGTTAGATTTCGGCCATTCAAAAGTAGAGGTTGCAACCCTGGAGGAAATCAAACTTGTCAATATAGAATTCAAGAAACACGATCCTCAGAAGATCGTAGGAAATAACATGGCCCTTTACAATTTGAAAATATATGAGCATGAAGATTCTCCCCAGGATGATATATTCCGAGGAGAAAGATCCTATCGTGAAGTTTTGAGCTGATTCCAAGCTCTGGCTCTAGATAAGATGGTTGAATTCTATAATTTCCAAAGGCATCAAAGAAATGGCCTTCCTAAATTCTTGCAGGGAGAAACCCCAACACCTCCAGCTGCACAGAAAATTGAGGTCCTGAGCTTAAAAAGAAGGAGCTCCAATGGACAGGATGCTCAAGAAAATTTGGAGGAGACTGAGGTTTTGACTCAGAAAGGAGACACCACATTGACAAATCCACCAAGTGATCAAGCTAAAGCTCATAGTGAAGCCTTGATAAAAAAGGGAGAAGAAAAGCCACTATCCACACCAAGAAAATCGGCTACCGACACAGTCGGGAAATAGTCATCCACCGAGATAGGCATCCTTATCCAATCTATCACACCCTTACAGTTCAGTAGAGGGAACCCGAGCGCTGAAGTAGTATTCATAGAAGATCTTACACCTATTTCAGTTGAAGAGATGCCCCCTTCTGACTTCTTCTTCAGCAAGAAAAGGAGGGTTGTGTTAAAATAGGAAATGCACCAAAAAGAGGGTACAATTGTCAAGAGACACAGGGTGTTATTTAATGGACAGGCCTTAGAAGAGGTAGACTTCACTTTAGAGGTGGCAGGCTCGTAGGGAGCTTTTGCAACAGCAAACCAGTATTCAGTTGGGAACCTAAAAGAACAATTTAAGCAGAAGGATATGCCAGTGAGTCAATTGCAAAATCAAGTCAAGACTGTGGAATAGAATGTCATGAGTGAGATGAATAAGAGTTTTGAGCAGAGTAGAGCATGTGACAAACAGGAAATTCAATAGCTCAAATCCGGTCTCGATGAAATGCATAAGAACGCACAGGCAAGTAGAGAATGGGTCAGTGAGCAGGGAGAGTTGGTAAAATGACTACAGGCCAAAATAAACCTAACTGAAAACACGGTTGTAGATATGGAAGTTTTCCAATCTCAAGCACTGGAGGTGCGTGAAAAACTAGAATCATCACAGCAAATCCTTTTTGCTAAGGTGGAAGTTGTCCAAAACCATTTTCGGGTGGTAGACCAATCCTTAAATAACATTTGCTTAAAGGAGAGAGAGGCCATCATTGCTCGAGCTACCTTCCAGGAGGCAGTTGTGTCACATTCAAAAGAGGAAGTATCCATGGTCTCTATATTGTCTCTTTTGGAGCAAACTAGAGGCGATATAATACTAAAGTCCTAGGAGGCTAACATAGTTGAAAGTAAAATATTAGCTAAGGAAGTGAAGAAATCTTGTGAAGAAGCATTTCAAACACTCGAAAAAGAGTCATTAGGCCTCGAAAAAGATAATATCTCTGAGATCCTCGGGAAAGTTGACATAGCAAAAAATCAACTTGATTTTAGGACAAACATGGAAGAGGCTCGGACTGAAATCTTGCAATTGAAACAAATTGATATTACTCAGATTCATAAATGGATAGTCAGTCCTAGTCTACAACTACAATCTACATATTCATAAGATAGGAGGATGGAAGATAGGCTGCCTCACTTAGAAAAAAAGTTGTATACTTTTGAGGCAAATGACACAACTGAGCCTTCCAGATTGGTGGTGTAGTTTGTAGGAAAATGTGTGCAATATGTCAAGCAGGGGAAAGCCAGTACGTCTATAAACAAATGAGACAATCTGGGCATATCATTTACTCAAGTCATGATTAGAGACCAGTTGTTTATGAGCCGGAGAAAAATAAGGAGAAATGTCTCTGCCAGTGCGGCGAAGAGACAGGGGAGATGCAAGTGAAGCGTTTCAAATTTTGCATATTGTAATATTTATTGTTTTAGAAATAAGGAGAAATCCAAATGCTTGGGGTTGAGAACATTTTTTGTATAAATACATATTTCAAAGACTTAACACAGGATGCTTCTTGTCATATTGTAACTAAGAAAACTCATCCTTTTGTGAGTATTAATACAAGTGTAGACAGGGATTCCAAATTTTGTGCAGTTTGAGTTATGTGCTTCTTTTGTATTCCATATATCTAGTTTTATTTATGTTACTCCTTGATGAGTGAGTGGTTACAATATAGTATAACATCTACTATAATCACATTTTATCAGTTATTTGATAAGCAAGAAGTTTTTCCTCTGTATTCACTGTAAGTAAATACAAGACCTGCAAGCTACTTGGATCACTGTATCTTATATCCTTTCAAGGGTGCATTTTATATTTTCTTCTACTGTAAACAAGGTAAGATTCATCTATCATTGATGCCTCATTTTGTTTAACAATTTTGTAATTTTCTCTCGCATCACTTGATGTTATTATTCGACTCAGACAACAAAACACGACCTCTGTCATGTTCAGTTATTAATTTCATTTAAGGGTTAGTTCTCATATAATTAACGGAAGAAAAATCACCTTTTAAAACATTCCTTAAATTCTTGATGCCTTGACATTACTCTTTGAGCCTTAAGTGTAATCTCGGGAACAACACCTTCGTTTGTGGATGAGCATCCACAACCAAGCTACCAAGATAAATTTGAGGAAAACTTTGATCAGTATGTCAGGGAATATAACTCACTAAGCATGTCAGTCCAAAGACAAATCACCTTGGATCAGTATTGTGGACTTAAATTTAGAGGGAAAAATCAGAGGTCGTACCACAGGAACAACTATGCACTAGAGCGTAGGGCTAGAAAGATGGAAATTCCCTATTTTGATGGTTCGGCCAAGATGACTGCATAGGCTTGGGTGAAAAAACTTGATACTTACCTACAGCTTAAGTACCCTATGAGAGAGATGGATTCCATCAAGTTTTCCACCATGTACTTGGAGGGAAAATCTCGTGATTGGTGGTACCATGGGTTGACTACACTTGGCCACAATCAGATAGTGTCTTACATAGAGTTTACACGGAGATTATTGACAGGTTTGACCAAGGGGATCCAGAGCTACATTTCAGGGAACTCACCCAAATCAAGCAGACAGGATCACCAGAGGTATATATTGAGGAGTTTCAGATGTTAGAAGTCATGGTGCAGGATGTATCTCAGTCAAGGCTCATGATGCTCTTCACAAAAGGGTTGATGGAAACCTTAAAGGGTTGGGTCAAGGATTTCAATCCTACCAACTTACAGGATGCCATATAGAGAACTAGAGATCTAGGTCCAGCAGGGAAATCTAAATTTATTCCTAAACCACCTCTAAATACCATAGGAAGAGATCAAATACCTCCCATGTATCAAGGAGGAATAGACCCAAGGGGGTTTGACAGGGGAAGAGGTAGGATGGATGAGAACACTAGAAGAGAACTGAGAAGAAAGCAACTATTCTATACATGCAAAGATCCTTGGGATCCATCCCTCAAGTGTATGGGTCGTGGAAAGGCTCATTAAATTGAGGTAACATCTAATAATGAGGAGGAGGATGATTTCGGCCACATCCAAAACATAGAACCAGACACCATCGAAAATGCAGAAGAGGAGGGTCCAGGTCACGACATGACAACAGAAGAGAAGGCTACACTAGCATCCATCAGTGAGGTCCCCAAGTACAACACTTTCAGGATGAGAGGGGTACTACAGGGACATAATATTTTGGCCCTCATTGATGGAAGTGCTTCACACAACTTCATTGACTCATCACTAATACAGAGGAGGCACATACCCATGGTTGAATTTGAAGGATTCAAGGTGGAGGTAGCAGGAGGAAGCACCATGCCCTGTAACAGGTATATTCTAGGGATGAAGCTTTCACTAGGAAGACATGACTTAGCACAAAACTTCTATGTGATGGACCTCCTTGATACAAAAATCATCCTTGGAGTTCAGTGGCTTAGTATGTTGGGACCAATCACCATCAACTACAAGATGATGGATAAGTCGTTCATAGAGGAGAGTGGGAGAAAGGTAGTTCTCTGGGGCATGTCAGGAAACACAGCTAGGGTGGTCACAACAAAGCGCATGGAGGCCATTTTAAGAAGAGAGGACATTGTATATGTTGTTGAGTGTAGGATTTTAGTACATGTGGACAAGGAAGGAAAGGCTCACTATGCACCAGAGATTCAAAGGATTGTTGAAAAACATAGCAAGGTGTTTGGACCCATTCCACCTGGAGTACCACCAAATAGGGGGTTTGAGCATATCATAGAGCTGGAAGAGGGAGCCAACCCAGTTATCACCACTCCCTACAGACACCCAAATAAGTACAAGGACGAGATAGAGAATGACATCAAATAACTATTAGACATGGGTCACAATAGACCAAGTTCCAGTCCTTTTTCACCTTCAGTGGTACTAGTCAAGAAGAAGGATGGAACCATGTGCATGTGCATTGATTTCAGGGCATTAAACAAGAAGACTATTAAGAAAAAGTATCCCATTCTGAGGATTTATGAGCTATTGGATGAGCTCCATGGGGATGTTTACTTCACCAAGATTGACTTGCGCTCTGTCTATCATCAAATCAAAATGAGGGAGAAAGACATTCCAAAACTGCCTTCAGGTGTCACTATGGCCACTATGAGTTCCTAGTGATGCCATTTGGATTGACCAATGTGCTAGCCACATTTCAATCATGCATGAATCACATCTTCAACAAGCAGTTGAGGAAGCACCTTCTTGTGTTTTTTGATGACTTGTTGATCTATAGAAAGACTTGGGAGGAACATCTTCAGGATATGGAACAGATTTTGACCATCATGGAGGACCAACCCTTGTATGCCAAGGAGTCCAAATGTGAATTTGGAATGACATAGGTCCTCTACTTGGGGCACATCATTGGAGTGAAAGGGGTACAGGTACACCAAGAGAAGATCCAAGTGATACTTGGCTGGCCCACACCCAAGACTCTTATAGAATTGAGGGGGTTTCTTGGAATTTGCAGTTATTACAGGAGGTTCGTCAAGGGGTTCTCATAGCTTTGTGCACCCTTGACCGATTTGACCAAGAAAGGGGCTTTCATATGGAGTGCAGAGGCATAGTCTACATTTGACAAAATGAAAAAGGTAATGAGCACATACCCAGTTTTAGCCTTACCATATTTCAGCCAACCCTTCATATTGGAGTGTGATGCCTCCGGAGAGGGCATTGGGGCCGTACTTATGTAGAATAGGAATCCCCTTGCATATGAGAGCCGAACGTTGAGGGTCCCTGAGCTTATTTACACTATCTACGATAAATAAATGTTGGCCATCATACATGCCTTGGCCAAATTCAGGAAATACTTGGTAGGAGCAAGATTTGTAGTGAGATCATATCACAATAGCCTTAAGTGCTTCTTGGAATAGAAGGACTTGAATGAGAGGCAGCAGAAGTGGGTGAGAAAGATATAGGCCTATGATTTTGACATTGAACTTTTCAAGGGGAAGAATAACGTAGTTGCAGATGCTTTATCTAGAAGGCCATCATTTTATGCTATGACTGATATTTTAGTTGATTGGAAGGCCCACCTCTTAGTGGAATACTCCAAAAACCAGTTCGCTTGTCAGTTGATGGATGGGAATATACAAGATGACAAATTCAAAGTCATAGATGACATCATCTACTACAAGGGCCGAATTTTCTTGGTTCTTGAGTCAGCCTTCAAGGAAAAGGTACTACAAGCATGTCATGATTCACCAGTGGCAGGGCACCAAGGCATTGTCAAAACATACAGGCAGTTAAGGGAAAGGTTTTTATGGAAAGGACTCAAAGAAGATGTAGTGTGCCACATCAATGAGTGTACTACTTGCCAGGAAAACAAGGATGAGGATACCCATCCAACAGGACTGTTACAACCTTTACCCATCCCAGAGCACAAATGGGAAAGCATATCTATGGACTTCATCACAAGATTTCCATGGGTACAGGGGAAAGATTGTATTTTTGTGGTGGTGGATAGGTTAACTAAATTTGCACATTTTTTCTCCATTGCCATAGACTTCAGTGTAGCACAAGTGGCAGATTTATTCTTCATGGAGATCTTCAAACTACATGGTTTACCCAAGACCATTGTTAGTAACAGGGATAATTGATTTATGAGCACCTTTTGGCAGGAGTTATTCAGATTGGTTGGTATAGCCTTGACTCCTAGCACCATTTACCACCCTCAGATTGATGGGCAGACCGAAATAGTCAACAAGTGGGTAGAAGGATACCTCAGAAATTATGTTGCAGGGCAGCAAAAGGCATGGGTTAGGTGGCTACACTTGGGGGAATACTGTTACAACACCACCACTTATCACATGTCCATTGGTATGACTCCATTTGGGGCCTTGTACAGTTATGACCCTCTCTCCTTTGTAGAGATTGTCTTTGGGGATAGAAGAGCTCCTATGGTACAGGATTGGGTGCAGCAGAGTCAGGACATACTCAGGGAATTAAAGGATCATCTACAAAGGGAAAAGAATCAGCAAAATGTCTAGGCAGACAAACATAGGGTAGAGCACACTTTTGAGGTTGATGACTTGGTCTACTTAAGGCTCCAATTGTACAGATAGGATTCTATCAAAAGAAGTGGACCATAAAAGCTCCAACCCCGATTCTTTGGACCCTACAGGATTAGCAGGAAGGTAGGGGTCATGGCTTATGAACTTGAGATTTCATAGAGCAGCAGGATACACAACGACTTCCATGTGTCATGCTTGAAGAGGGCCATTGGCCAACACATCACCCCACTTGAGGTATTGCCCCCCTTAGATGAAGAGGGGAAATTGGTACTAATGTCGGAAGAGATATTGGAAGTTCGGGAGAAGAAACTTAGGATGAGGAGAATCAAGGAATACTTAGTCAAATGGAAGGACTTGCCTATTGAGGATGTTACATGGGAGAGTGAACATGTGATACAGAAGACATGCTTAGAATTGCTTGTGGACAAGCAATTTCTAGTAGGGGAGATTGTGATGTCCCCCACCTCTTGATGAAGAGGTTTGGAGAGACTCAGTAGTCTATTCATCCCCACTAGACTATAGTCTCATGCAACATGGGGAGAAGTCAGCTAAACTCAATGTTATATTTTGAAGTTGACTTGAAAAAGTAAAAAGTAACTCACTGAAGGATTAGAGTGCTTGAGGTTGAGTTAGGAGTTGAACCTAAGGGTTAACTTAACTCAACATAAGAATAGAAAGGAGGTATAAAGGAAATATTAGGGAGCACCTCTCATTTATCTTGTATTTTTATGCATTTTTCTATTGGGCTCTTGAGCACACAGTTTTGAGGGTTTTGAGAATACAAACCCTAGAGAAAAACTCGGTGGTGAAATATTCCACCCATCTTGTTCCAATATTGGTCTCGGGGATGCAATACTCCACCCACACCATTCTATAGCATTCATAGGTACCATCACTCATCCAGGAGAGCAACAGGTCATACCCTTGAGGGTTTCCAGTAGCGGGGTGCATCATTCTTTGGAGGAAAGTTCGATCCAAAGGTCTGAGAGGGATTTTGGAGATTTGAGCACTTGGGTTTTCTTTGCATATCCCTGATCTATCCTTCTAGTACTTTGGAGAGAGTTATTCCTATCAGTTGATTTACTAGAGCATTGGCACGATTTGGAGAGGAGGAGGGTATTCTTGAGATTCATATCTACTCAGTTTGAGGGGGTCACACTTCATATCTGACCCTGAGACTTCACCTGGTGACTTGTAGTGTCTTGATCTATCTTTCTAGGTAGTTTCAGAGCATTTGGAGGTATCTTTTATCAGGGCCAAATTATCGGGCATTGACAGCATTCAGGAGGGCGCATCTCCACTTAGGGTTTCAGCAGTTGGAGGGGTATTCTTTGGAATTTCGGTCTGAGACTTCAAGATGAGGGATATATCATTATACCGAGTTTGGACTCAGTTGGAGACTTCCTTCAGCTAGGCCGAAATATTGGGTCTTCTAAGCTCTACAGTAGAACGTGTTATCATCTAGGGGGGTTTGGACTTCACCGTGGTTATTCTATATTGGTATTCATCTTGCATTCAGCCTTTGGAGGCTAGCATCTTCTTATCAGAAGAATTTTGTAGCATCTCATATCTTATTTATTGTATCTATATGATTTTATTCCAGATCTGCATCCTCATTGTATCAGGTTCTTGCTTATTTTATCAATAAAGGTCAGATCTATGTTGTTTGGTTCTATGTCTTGTGTAATGGTCATACCTTGTATTTTCATGGATGATATCTTCATATCTATGCTTGATAACTGAATATAAACCCTAAGACCAAACTTAAGAAATCAACCTGCAAGTAAACACACAAACACAAGTTAATCAGTGGTCAGCTAATGTTCCAAGAGAAAAAATTGGCTTGGTAACATTACATTGTCGGATTTGTCTCATTTGACAAATGACTCGATCAATCATAATCTTATATGGCCTATCATCCCAATTAAGTTATCTTCAAATATTCTTAAGTTTTAGGCCAAAACAAGAGAATATCCTTCAAACCATGTGATCACCTTCCATCTTTGGTGTTCGTCAAACTCATCGATGGAGGATAATGTGTGTTTCTATGTTTTCAACATATCTTAGTTGTTGCAGCTAAGTGGTACATCGATTTTCCCCATGCATCCCATGATAGTTTCTCATCCTTGGAAATTGCTTTCCTCATGCATTTCCAATTACCTATTTGCTATGAGATTGGGACTAAACTCTTGACAACACTATGGAAAAATACCTCAACTCACATTTCAAATCACATTCATGGATTAAGGAAGAGACATCATATGATTAGAGACAAAATCCTAGATTTCTTAATAGCAAATTGGCTCATGAAATCCCTCTTTCCTAACATAACAAAAGATGTGGCCCTATCAAGGGCCCTCACGGAGGAGCAGGTCCTCCTAAAAACCCAACAACTAGAATTGATTCATTCTCGATACAGGATGTTATATGTGATTATCCTAAATTCTCCACAGTCAAACACTAATCATATGAAATATGTGCGAAGACCTCATGGTAATGGTGTGATAGGTTATGTTGGAAATGAGACAGTTAAGCAAGTGACGGGCCAATGGGATAGATTTCAATTTATAACAACCCACCTATTACTACACAATATTCTCAAAATGACTTAGCTCCTAGTTAGACCTTCAATTTCCATTTGGTTCAATCCATAAATCTGAGAGACAATTGATAACCTAGAGGAAAAAAGAAGAAGAAGAAGAAGAAGTAAAACAAAAAACTCTCATTCTGGGCAAGGGTCTACAATGTCTCGGGACAATTCTTTTGAGAGTAACAAAGAGAAAAAGAAGTTAAAGTTTCCTTGCAATATTTGCGAATAAGACCATTGTTGACGACGATTTTTGTCAACAATACTTAGTCGGCAAAGCGTTGTCAGACTCCCCCTCTCTCTTCGCAATTTCTTGTGCAAAGTTGTGCGTGCTCCCAATGAGTTACCTCTACACATTCAAGGAAAGTTACATGATCATTCAAATAGAATCAAGTTCATTCCAAGTTGTTAGTGCAGGGTTCCTACCGAAACTATCATGGCTCTCGACCTATGATTCAAAATACCTACTATCCCATTCCTCACTCATAACCTTCATATTTTTGCACTCATGGGATATCCTCATACCTCTCTTTTTCTAAGAATAACATTATCATCATGTCTTTGGGTTAATTTTGTTGCTTTTTCATTCCATGTCAAAAAGAAAAAGATATATTATTATACCATATTGCCATGACTTTTCCCACATAATAACCTCGTCACCAAACAAATGACCTTGATTTTATTCATTCGTATTACTCTATTTTCATGTAACATATTTTCATACTATTATGTGGGCCTAATTTAAATCTTAAAAAAGAATTTGCAACACATGGTACCACCAAAAAGAGTAAGAGGAGTGGATGCCTTATTCAATCATACATTGGATGGAATATTTACACAGTCAAAAGGTTACATTTTTATTAAAGCAAGGAATGTTCTCAATCAAACATTATTTGAGGGGTTCGAAACTTTGCAATAAGTGCATATCAAGTCTTCGCCATATTTGACCTGGTACTTTTTTTTTCATACTGTGTATATGTCTCTTCACTATTGCGGTGTTATGAAGCATGGCGAACATTGCAGAAGTCGCTACTACAATGGTAGCCCAAAAGTATGTTTTCAGGAATGTTATACAATGTTCTAAATTCTTTATTACAAGTACTTCCAGATTAGTGGAGATCATTGCAGTGTGGGAAGAGGAAACACAATAATTGAAAGTAAAAAAAATCAAATGCAGATTGTTAATAATGGAAAACATGTTTGCGCTATAGCTCACATATGACGCTAATCAAACGAAGTTTCTGTTGCGCATTAGATAGAGTGGCTTCGTAATGGATTGGATATTACTACAACGCAAAACTCGCTAACCCTCGGATCAAATATCAACTAATGTTAAAGAATGAATTACCATATTTCATTACTGATAAACTGTTTTGTTACTGAAGAAAAGAAGTAGGAAAATTCGAAGCAGTGTTTTGTTTCCCTACCATCTCATCACTTCTTAAGAAATATGCTGATAAAATCTTCCATTGCCTTTGTAAATAAAAAATTTGACATTTATGGTGTGGTAATAGGGTATGAAAAAACAAAGCCAACTAAACGATCTGAAATGATTTCAACAATGACTATTATGGACATGTCATATCATAGTCCCGGGGTTCGATTGCTTGTATTTGATTCTGACTCGGAAAAACTTACATGTGTGAAAACTATTGGTGATATTATACGTCTTCATCATGTTAAGATTGAAGTTCACAAGAATGGATTCAATGTTGTTGCCAACGTAAGGAACAAATGATTACACTTTTCCAATAAAAGCCATCTGGGAGGGAGTCTATTTTGATCTATGTTGTAAGGTTCTCTTTGTACATGCCACATCTAAAAGTGTGTCAATCATTGATGTATGGGACGAAACTAATGCTCCACCAACATAATTTGTGATGAAGCTAGTGTGTCAATCATTTGTGAAGAAGAAATGGATGTACATGTTGATCCACTTGAGGAATCCTTAATAGTTTCACTGCCAAGGAATATCTTATGTAAATTTCCTTGTGTAGGAACTGTTCTCAGGGTATTCAAAGAGATGCAAATTGATGAACTCCTATGGCAATTACCTGGAATTGGAAATTGGGTGAAACTCCGTAACATGACTTGTCGAACTCAATCAGGGATCTGGGAAGGATTTATGACTCATACAAGTAAGGTTTCTATTATTTCCTCTCAGACAAAAGAAAGGTATGAAAGGAAGTCTACAGGATGCCTTGAATCAGAATCAACACGTTTTCTTCAGTGGTGTTCCAAGCTTTGAGAATGTATGACAGTGACAGATTGTGAGGGTGGCAGGTTCTCAACATTGATGGATATCATCACTCATTCACAGGTAACATACAAATTTCGATGTCTTGTCCGAGTGATAGCAACCATACCTTGGAAAGTTGAATAATTTTGTGTACAGAGAGTGAATGTTGAAAACCATGCTGAGTATTTTTATAGAGCGTGGCTTACTTTTGAAGAACCAATTGAAGCTAAAATCTTAAATGCCAGAAAATAAACAAAGGAAGAGATACTGTGATTCGAACCATGGAATATGTTTTTGTACAGTCGGGATTTGAGTTCTCTATTGCTCTTGAAAATATCTACTTGTATTTTGGAGTTGAAAGTAAATAAATAACAATGATTTTTAATGTGGAGGAAGCAGACTCGGGTAGCGAACTTAATTCGAGAGAACAAATAGATATCAGAGGAAATTGGAAGAATTTTAAAAAGAATAATAATTATACAAATTAGACATCTGGCAAATAATGAGATTTCCAAACCCATTTGGTTTAATATTGTTTATTAAATTGATTATTTGAATTGGTTATGATCAAGTCTGCTTCAGCTCTTCGATCTAAAAACTACCATAATTGTTGGAACCATTCAACAACTGAATAAAACTACCTCTAACCACTCCAACTTTTGATCAATCATTATAAAATGAACAGGCAGCGCACAACAAAGGGAGAAAAAAAATTCAGAGAGAGATTTTTAGGAGAAAAACTTTGGCAGAAAATTTAGAGAGAGGTATGCTTGGAGTGTAGTGAGGTATGTTCTTTAAATTATCATTATTCTTTTACATATTCAACAGGGATCGATGGAATTGTTGGCAGTAGGGGGTCTTGGGAAGAAGCGAAAAGATACAGTGAGGATGAACTTGTTGGTTCTCATAAGGTGAATAGTTTACATGTTAGTTTGTTGTATTCAAGCTCGATTTTATTCGGTGCTAATCAGTTTATGATATGTAGGTTTTCTCCTTGTGATTCATCATCATTCCTCCATTCCATTTCTAGCTTAACTTTCTTTTTTTCTTTTCGTGCTTAGTCTTTCTATTGTAACATTGTTCTAGAGTGGCTAAAGACCATATACCTGGCCCTAGTCCACGCAGAAACTTGTAGATTTCGAAAATTCAATAATTTGTATGGGGGGAATTTTAAATGAAAATCAAATTCTTTTACAGTCTGAAATTTTCTCTTTGTTATTTTTTAAATTCTCAGTTTTCCTTATCTCTATTAATCCAATACTTAAAGTAAAAACATAAAAAGGAAAATACATTAAAAAAAATGATCTATTACTATTACTATTGTAACATGATGTACATAAACTTCCCTCATTTTGATTATAGGTATAAGTTTTGTTACTTTCTTTTTTTCCATTAGTTTTATTCATATTTTTACATAAAAGAAAATTAAAATGTCAACTCTATTTTATGAATAGTTTTGGTAGTTAATAAGTTTCTTGTTTAATAAGGTTTTCTTGTAATTATTCTTTTTAATACTAATTTCCCCTTGCACTTTAGTTTTGTTTTAGTTACTTCTTGATAATACAAAACAAAAGTCTTTACATTTTTAATCTTATTGTTTGTTTTTCTTTAAAGATTTAATTTCTTCCAAGATTTAGTTTTGTTATTACAAAAGTATAAAATCATATATAAAAGTACAAAAATTATAAATCGCAAAAAATCAAATATTGTTAAAAGGTAAAAATTACAAGGCGAAGGGACCCACGCTTGGACTGTAGGTCAAAGGAGACTTAGCCTAGAGTTCAATGTGCCATATTTCTCGAGGCTTTAAGCTTAGGGTGACATTCTTGTCTCTTCCCACCTAGCCCCACAGAAGGTTGAAATGATGGCGTTGGGAAATCTCTAGTTCCTTGATGTCAACATATTTTGGCGACCATACTGGGGAAGAACCGTTCGATGGTTATTTCCTAGTTTTGTTTTAATTCTTTCGAATTTACATTTATCTTTCCTAGACCTCAATGTCTCAACTAATCTGAGTATGTTTAGTGGTTATAACCCCGTGGTTTCATCTACTAACCCTGGGAAGGTCATTCGCAAGTATGGCCTTTTTGAGTTTGAAGAAGACCTAAACAATTCCCCTTGGTTTGTGCCCACTCCCTTGAAGTTCTCTCACCCGGTTAATCCTTTACCTCACAAATTCAAGAACCATTTGCCTCTCTTTCATGGTGATGGAACTATTACAGTGATTGAACATCTTTGTGCATTTTCGAATGCTTGCACCATTCTCGGAGTAAATAATAATGATAGTTGCATGCTTTTGTTCATGAATTCACTTCAGGGTGATGTCACCTCTTTATTTTCCAGCCTCCCTGATGAATGCATCTCTACATGGTTTGAACTTTCTTACTGGTTTACTTCTACCTTTGAGCATTTGGATAATCCTTATGAGCATCTTAAGAGGTTTAACGAGTTACTTATGAAAGATAATGAGAGTATTCTTACATTTAACCTTAAGTTTATCAAGTTATACAATTCAATTCCTACTCCCAGTCGCCCTACCAACTTGGTTTCCATGTTGCATTACTACGAACTTCTACCTCCTCTTTATCGATGGCGGTTGGAAGAAAAGAATGTTCAAAATCTAGAGCTAGCTCTATCCACTTGCCTCGACTTCAAAGAGAAAATCCGTAGAACAGGGTACTCCTTTGATATTCATGATTCACACAAAGATTTTTCTTCTTTAATCCCCATCATCAAGAGTTTACAGGATCGCATGTTCTTTCTTGAATCTCAATCTTTAAGTCATGCTGGGAGTATATCTCGGGAGCCCTCTCTCCTAGGGCCTAATTATAATAACTTCACAAATTGTGGTCAAGAGCTTGAACATGAAGAGTATCTTGATTATATCATGATGCTTGAGGATCAACCCACCTCCCACATTCCAAATACCAAACTGCTTAGACATTGTGAAAAACTCAATCCCGAGTTCTTCTATCATCTCAAGTTTTTTATCCGCACGCATACGATGGAAATTTTGATTATGAAAATGAAGAAATCAATTCTGACCATGTCAAACAAATTTATGATATATTTGTATTTGATGATGATGCTAATGAGTAGTCAACACAAATTGATGAAGACCGACATGACTTTAATGATGCATGTGAGGAATCCTCTTTTGAAGATATTCATGAATTCAATCAAGATCTTATTAAATTGTATAAATTTTTTGTTAATCCTTTGTTTCAATCAAAAGAGGTTAAAGAACTTGACGCCATCGAGCATGTCCCTCCTAGGTGCAATTTTTATTTCGATGATATTGACTATTGTAGGGACATTCCTACATTTTTTAATCCATGTTATGAATCTTCTTTGCATCATGATGACCTTGTTCCTGATAGAAAGGTCCATAAAGATGATACTAATTTGTTTGTTGAATTCATGGATCATCCCTTTAAGGTACAAACCCTAAAACCTAAATCTAATTCAATCAATACCTTCATCATTACTGGCGAAGGATCTATTGGTTGGCATGTCTTGGAGATTGGTGATCATTTGTTTTGGTTATTGATTAATCATATCTCTACATTGTACACATTTGTTGGTTGGAAAATTGGTAGTCCCTCCATGCACAAATTTGTCAAACTCATAGGTTCTGCATGAAAAGAAGGTGACGCATTCCTTTACACTAAATTTCATCCGACCTGAGTCCAATCTAATGGTTTTCTTTTCCTCTGTACATAAATAAACAAAATAAAAAAAATAATAATAATAATAATAAAAAGTTTACGGGAAGGGCTAGATTAGTTTTGGGTTGATTTTGCAATTACTCAATTTATTTTCTCTCTTTTATTTCTTTCACTTTCTTTTCTTTTTTCCCTTCTGATGGTCAGAAGTGATGGAACAATGGTGGTGATATTAAAGGTTATCTATATATTTTTAACTGATTGACCAAATGTGTTTTGGTGGACAACAGACTTGCAGGTGAACCAAGTTTCCTTCCTTTTTCATAATCCCTCGCTTGTCTACCGTGTGCTTTCTACGCGAGACATCCTCGCTTGTCACGTTCGTCGGTCCTATCCCCATCTTCCTTCTTTCCCTTTATTTGTCCCCTTCATTTTGAGATGCCTCCAGCATACACATTGTGTATGCTCAATGTTAAACTTGGGACTTTCCCTCAACACACATCCACGAAAGTTTTCTAGCCTTGTAATCATCTTGTCAAGATTCAAAGAGTTGTCCCTTCGGGTTATACAACGGGACCAAACCCCCTCATACTTAACACTTTCCATGAGTTATTCCACGAAGTCTCGATCCATGAATCCCTTGACCTCCATCGTGTCTCCCCCTATTGTATAACCTGGTCCACCCAACCCTATCGGATGTGCAATTCAAATGGACATCCATTGAAAAGGAATATTTTGAGAACATCAAGGTCATTATAGTAGTTGCACCATCCCTACAAATTCTAGATTTCACTAAGGACTTTTTGGTGTACACCTTTTCATGATATCATTCCCTCGCAATAGTAATCACTCAAAAATATGATAAAAGAAATGAATGCCCCGTCGCTTTCATGAGAATGGGGTTGCAAGGCACTAAACTGAATTATCCACCAATGGATAAACTATTTTTTGTTGTCCACAAAGCAATTGAACAATTTAGACCATATATTCTAAAAAACCACACCAAAGTGGCCATTCCTCACCCGGAGGTCATATCCCTCTTGGTATAGAGAAATCTATTTGAGAAACAAGGAAACTGGATGACGGCCCTACAAGAATATGAATTAGAATTTAAGCCACCAAATATCGTTAAAGCTCAAGGCCTCTACAAACTAGCGACCAGAATCACAGACACTGAGAATAAAGAAGAAGATGGATGTCAAGAGGAGCCAACTATCTACACACAGTAAGTCCCCTATCTTCCATTTGTTGAGGACTTGTACTATAATGATCTGAAGTATTATCTCTAGCATAGTACAACCTCTGAACACCTTAATGCCAAACAGAAAAGAGCACTAAGACTGAAATCTCTACAGTATCAGTTGGTTCATGGCGTCTTGTTCATAAAAAACAACAATGGAGTGTTGCTTCAATGCCTCAAAAAAACATATGATAATAAAGTACTCAGGGATATGCATGATGGGTCGGTGGGAGGTCACTTCTCAAGCAAGACAACAACTAATAAAATACTGAGATTCGGATATTATTGGCCAACATTGTTCAAATATGCTCATGCATATTCATGAAGTTGTGAAGCCTGCCAAAAATATGATGGAAAAGAGTATAAGGTTGGTGTTCCCCTCCATCTTGTAGTTGTTGAATAACCCTTAGAACAATGGGGATTGGATATCATTAGTGAGATCAACCCTCATTCATCCAAGCAACATAGGTATATCCTAACTGCTACCAATTATTTTATGTGTTGTATTGAAGCAATACCATTAACCAAAGTGAGTGATGAAATGGTAATGAATTTCCTTGAACAACACATTATCACCAGGTTTTGGATGCCTAAATCTCTTGTGTTTGATTATGCAACATACTTTTCATCATTGAAATTGTCTGAGTTTGTTTTGGAAAAGGGGATTACTTTGAAATATGCAACCAACTATTACCCTTAAGGCAATGGCTTGGTTGAATCCACAACAAGAACCTGGTCTGAATGCTTAAGCGAACTGTAGTTGATCACTAAAGAAACTGGAATAAATCATTACCCAATGCCCTCTGGGTCGATCCTATTTCCCCTAAGGATTATATAGGGACTTCTCTATATTTTCTTATCTACAAGAAAGAAGCTATTCTACCTTCAAACATTTACCTTCCTTCCCTACAACTTACCAAACAATATCGCGGGAGAGAATGTCCCATCATCCAACGATGTATTGATACTTTGCTCAACCTAGAAGAAAAACACACCAAGGAAAAAACCAATTTTGAAGCTCACCAACAAAGAATTAACCGTTATTTTGACAAAAAGTCTGCAGGTGAGAAATATTTCCAAGTTGGCGATTTGGTTCTCAAATGGGACAAGTCACATGAGGAAAAAGGAAAACATTCAAAATTCCAACAATTGTGGCTTGGACCTTTCATGATCAAAGAGGAAATTGACCAAGGAACTTACTAGTTACAAAATATTGAAGGGGATGTTGAACTCCTCCCCGTTAATGGTCAAATCTTGAAACATTACATTAGCTAGCCCCTCTGGCTACTCCCTCCTTGTATATAAATAAATAGTTTGTTTTATTTCTTATTTTCCTGCCCAGTTTTTCTTTGATTTATGTTTTCTTTACATAGATTCATTATTTTATGATTTGTTTGGTTTTCAATATATCACTTTTCCCTCTCGAGAAATGTCGCTCTGAAATTCTCAAAGTTTTGATCAAACTTGGTCTTGGATGTGCCTGTAAAATTTTAACGCATTTGGTGTCAACAACCTAAGAACTCTATGACCTGGCTTCCAAAATTAACCCCATTACTAATTGTGTAGATTTGTTTGGTATCACTCCAAGTCATATCTAGTAGTGGAACATAGTGCGCAGTGCTTCAGTACACGGGCGTTGTATATTTAAATTTTGACAAAGTGAGGAACCAAGGGCTTTCCCTAAGAAGAGATTTTTATTTTTGTTTGGACTAAGAAGAAATTATTTGGGAAGAGACATTTGTAGTACTCTAGAGAAAATTACTCAAGGAGTTCACTCATCTATAATCAAGTTAGAAAATCTCACCATCATAGGTGTCATCCCTAGTGCCTTTAAAGGAAGACTGGAATCCCCCCATCCACCTCTCACTAATCATAAGAGAATTAAATTTTAAAAATTTAAATGCTCAGGGAAAGGAATACCAGATCACATGGGACATGCAAGTATCTTTGTCAGGTATATGGAAGCTCGTTGGCAGCAGAGCAAGGCTTTGGACATCGAGGTGGCTCTGTCAGGGATATGGACGATCGCTAGAAATAGAGCAATGCTAGAGAAATGAACAACAACTTGTGTTTTCAGCATTACTAACATCTTGTTTCTTGTATTACTCCTAATGCTCATCATGAATCCATTTTCATGTGAAGGATTATGTGTTGATAGTTGATATGTTCTAAAGCATGGTCCTAATTCCCCTTTATATCATACAAACTTTGTCTCATCAAAATTGCATACTAAAGCTATGGGACATATTCTATCTCGCTTGGGTCATGCATTTTGATTTTATCCTCTCTCAAAATATGCAAGTTTGGATTACATCTTACAGATATTCATGGCTTCGCCTAGTGTGTCGCCATTCGTTCTTCCAGGCACCACAATCCTCCATTTTCTTGAAAATTGTGTGCAAAGCACCCTCCAAGAAAATCAATCCCCCTTTTTCTTTCTTTTGAAATTTTCTTAACTTGACTTTTAATAAGCCACCTCTCACTCTAAGCATGCTACTTCAAGCTTCACTTTTTTTCCAAATTTGTATCTTTCAATTTTGGACACTTACGAAATTTTTTAACCTCAATTTTGGTTTTCGGGCGAGTTAATGTAAAATCCTCTAGTGTACATCAGAGGAGTTACCACAAACTCCTCTAATGTACATCGGAGGAGTTCCCTCCAACCACTCTGATAACCATCGACCAAATTCTTTTCCATCGCATGACTTTATATTAACCCCTCTGATTTTATTAGAGGATTTGTTGCCTTATCCTCCGAAAAACATCGACACCCTTCGTACCAAGTCCTATGATATGCATCAGAGACTTTCCCACGAAGTCCTCCAATGAATATCAGAGGAATTTTCACCAACTTTGTTGGTTCAATCACTTTCATCCATTCACATTTATTGCTTCAAGCGCCCAAAGTTATAAAAGCATGCTCAACCTCTATCCTAGATCATTGTCACTGAGCACTTGAGAGAAGAAGAGAGCACCTAGAAATGAAGTAACGAAGCCAAATGCATGCATCTCCAACTGCCTACTACTCTTTGTGTGTCGGTGAACTGCCAGGTAATCCCTAATCCATTCGTTCCTTTGTCTAGTCAATCATTCTAGGGTCAGGGTTTTTATCATTTCTTTTATCCTAATTATTTCATTCTTTCTTTGTGGTGACAACCCTCTGCTCCTACTCGCACCATAACCTTACCATCTCCTTTGAGCTACCATAAACATGTGAAATACTCTCAATCCCTCTCCAAACCACATGGTTTATGCCCCTCTTAGCTCTAAACACCGCCTGATGCAAATTCTTGGTCACGGAATTGTCAATCCCCCAACCCAGCACTTTTTCTCCATCGCCAATATGCAATACCCTAGAAATAGGAGAAGGAACCATCAATAAATACCTAGGAAAATGAATAATATAAGAATATATCCTTTGAAGCATAGGAAATACAATCCCTCACGAGATAGACCATTATTCAAGCCTTAGACGAATATCAAGGAGTCACTTTATAAGCTGACAACCTTAACATTAAATTCTCTAGTTCCCTCAAGGCCTTTAGTACGAACTTCCCCAGTTTTCACCAAAAAAGTTGGTATCAACTTCACAAGTTTTTCTTGTGTCCCCATCAGCCCCTTCGAAGAAGTTAACACCAACTCACCTGATCACTTCGGATAAATTAGCTTAAACCCCTCCGGTCATGCTAGAGTTAGCTCCAACTTCATCAATTTAATGCTTTCAGAGACCCATTCATAAACTTCACTGGTGCCTTCGGCACCATTCATATGATTGTCTATGATGCACATCATAACCTTTTCCTTCAACTCTCCTGATATAGGCACACTGACAATTTTTCCATTAACTCACATGGTGTTCATCAAGGCACTTTTTACTAACTCTTTTGGCATACACATTGAACCAATGAAATAATTAACACTAACTCCTCTGATAAGCATCAAAGAAGGTCAGAATAAATTCTTTGGTCTCAAGTTTTTCATACTTTTCTTAAGTGTCTTCCTCTCCAACATTCAGCAAGACTCAAACAACGCCTGTCATCATACTATCATCATCAGATGGCGATCTTCCACCCAGCATTAGCACAAGTGATTCCTCGGGTATTTCTTATAAGATACTTAGGAAAAATGTTCCATATGTATATGTATCAGTTATGATATTGTCCTTACATTGATCCCATATTTACTTCGCAAGTTCAAACATGTCTCCGAGGAAGAAAACAACCAGAAAATCACCTGCCACTGAGGCCTCTAGAAGTGACTGACAGATTGAAGATGAACCAAATATTGTCAAGGCCATGTACAACGACACTTCCAGATTCTTGGAAAAGAGAGAATATGTACTCAGATGGGGGGATGTGTATCAAATGTTCAAAAATAAGAGCTTTGCTACAAATGTTAAAGACCATGAGGAAATAAATATTTTCAAGAACATTAGAAAGTCTGTGATATTCAGAATAGCAACCTGCGTTGCTATATTCCCATGCTCTGACGCCATTTTCTAGATACCGAAACAAGTGGATGTGGGGAATAGGATTGTTTTCAATGCTAGGGAAGAACCCATAGCATAATTCCAGTCCACAGACCTGGCCAAATCCTATCACCTAGAGAAAGGGACCAAGAAGCTAGATAGAAAACTTCTTGGCGAACTTAAACATTCAACCAAAGATCTATGTCGTATATGGTACAAGCCAGATAAGAAATTCAAACTCAAACACACTAGTGGGTACCCTAGGACCGCTCTCAGAAGGCCCTATCAATACATGGTGTCCATGTTAGGTAGTCTTTATGGGGAACAAGATGCCTCCAATTTTCCCCTCTCATACATGACATTAATCTACTACTATGCAGACAAAGGATTCTTTTTCAACTGGGATGATATCATGTCAGCAATCTTGAAGGAAGCCATCACAATAGTCATAGAAGCCTCACACAATACCTTCCCAATATTCCATATGTCATCATACCGCATCGACATCATGTGCATATTTCACCAATCCCCAAAGATGAGCTGGGAAAGGAAGCCAACAGACGCAGCCATTCATATATACTGCAACGTGTTGAAGGAGCAAAAGTATAGGACAGAGTACCAAAAAATATATGAGCACTTCCTGGCTCCATTATACGAGTTCATCTTCTACACGCCATCCCCATGTATGACCAACAAAGAAATAGTTTTCATCATGTGGATCGGGGATTGGTGTTTGATAGAACATGGTACTTATATTAGGGTATATGGTGCCATTAAATCCCTTCATCTACTACCTCAGTTTGTGTTGTACAAGTTATTTCTTCAGGAGGTGGTTGTTATCGGGTAAAGGAGTCTAGTGGAGTCACCAATTTTTTTATCGGGCAAATCGGTAAGTGCGGACACAAACTAATCCCCCTAGTTTCACCCTGAAACTAGAACAAAACAAGACAGAATATAAAACTTTCCCTAATCTTTAATAATCAAGCATACTAACTAACAAGAGATAAACGACATACCTTTTAAACGATGTTCATCCTCGCTAGTGTCATCCTCGCTCCATTCCAAGGTGTTACACATTATTTTCATCACCCTTATGATCGTTAATGATGTAAACCTATATGTTGCCTTCAGAGGGGTCATTGGCCTAAATTCCTAAAGAAAGAAGGGAGAAGAACTTTCCCTGAGAGAAGAAGTTGTATTGTCCTTTGTAAAAACCCTATTAAGGAGGATTTCTGCAGGCTGCTCTATACATAGGGTGTGGAAATGCCTGATTTCCGCAGGCTGCACTATAGCTAGGGTGCGACGACCTTTGTACGTGGGAAAAATGAGCATCTTCTCAATGCTTATAGAAGGAGAAGATTCTATGGTGAGGTGGCCTCTGAATGGTTTGGATATTACTCACTTTCATGATTTAGTGGGATCATCTTAACCTCCTCACCTTATCCTCTTTAGCTTATAAAAAGAGAGGATCTCTCATGGGAAAAGTTAGCTTGATTGAGTTGGATTGAGATTGGGAAATTTATGTTGGCTTTGAGCTTTACTTTGTCAAGATATATTGTGAGTAGTTATTAGATACAGTGTCTCAGAATCCTTGGAGCAAGAAGTGTGTGGGAAGCAAGGAACTGTTGGAAGGAACTTGACAACATCAAGGCATCTAGTTGTATCATTCTTCCACATTATATAATACAGTGGCATGTTTCTTTCCCATAAAATCATTCTCATTTTATTACATGATTCCTTGATCACATGTTTAAGTTTTCATTGAATCTACTATTGTTGCTTTCACTTTGGTTGGTTTGTGTCATTGCAGATCTGATTTCATAAGAGCACTGGAGCGAAGCAGGGAAAACAAAGATATAAGGAAGCGATATTCAAAGGTATTTCATTCATTCCTTCTTTGGTAGTAAATTCAATGGTAGCAACTTAGGGAAAGCGTCATGTCCTGTCTTTTTTTTTCTAGATCCAGGTGGATCTAGAGAGATTAGTTTATGTCTACATTTACCAATTTATCCTACAACACAAGGCTTATGGGATTTTGAACCTATAAACACAATACAACGAAGTGAAAGAAACAATGTATACTCAACAAAACCTATGTATGTGATCAAGGAGTCATACAATGAAATAAGAATAATTATATGTGAAATAAATATCTCACTATATTAAAGAATGTGAAAGAAAGATACAACCATATGCCTTGATGTTGTAAGGTCCCTTCCAACAATTCCTTTCTTCCCGCACACTTCTTTCTCCATGGATTCTGATACAAACAATCTATCTTGACAATGAAAATCTCAAAGCCAACATAGGCCCAAAAACTCCAAGCTACAAAAATTACTCAAACCCAATCAGGCTAACTTTCTCCATGAGATCTCCTCTCCTTTTATAAGATGAAGAGGATAAAGTGAGGAGGTTAGGATGATCCCACTAAATCAGAAAAGCGAGGAAGATCCAAACCAATCAGAGGCCACCTCACCATAGAAGCTTCTCCTTCTAGAAGCATCAAGATGATGCTCATTTTTCCCACATACAAAAACCGTCGCACACCTAGAACTGAGCAGAGTGTGACGACATCGCAGGCCAGGTTTAGTACAGCATACGACGATCCAGGATCGTCGCACCCCTAGAACTGGACAGGGTGCAATGATCCTCCTTATTATGGTTTTTACAAAGGAAAATATGATTTCATCTCTCAGGCAAAGTTCTTCTCCCTTCTCTCCTCAGGAATTCAAGCCATTGATCCCTCTGAAGACAATAGATAGGTTTACATCATTAACGGTCATAGGGTGACTAAAATAATGTGTAACAGTGGCATATCAGACAATAATCCAGGGAGTCAGAGGAATACTCTACTGAAATGAGAAGGTGATATGGCCACCACTCTCACTATACATTTGCACATATTCCTTTCTGGACACTAAGATAGCCCAGGATAAAGTATATACTTTGCTTTCGTATCATTTTGGGGAGGAGAGGTTCAAGAGACACGACCCCAAAAAGGTTGTAAAAGAACATTTCAACAAGATAGGCTTTCCTTGGGAGTACACATAAGAGGCGTGGGAAGAAGAAGAGATACACTGCAATACTAGAACTTACGACGATGTCCTATTCAAGAGACAAGGAAGACCCTTAGGAAGGATTGCAGATGAGGAAAATGCATGAGATAAAGCCAGAGAAAAAACAAAAGAAGAGGCAGCAAATAAATCATTTGCTACTATCACATCTACACAATCGGGATCTGCAGAAGAAGACGAGACAATAGCAGATAAGAAGAGGAGGAATAAAGAGAAGGTTCACAAGAAAAATAACATTGTTGTCAAGAAAAAGAGGAAGATTGTTGAAGAAGATAAATCCAAAGATAAATTCGATGTAGTAGCAACAGCCAAAGAAGAGAAGGCAGCAAAGGCAGTAGCACAAAAATAAGTCAAACAAAAGGTGACAATTGAAAAGGAAACAACTGAGAGAACAAAAGTAGAAGCAGCAGCAGCATCAGAAAAAGAAGCCAAGGAAGTTGTTAACAAAGCAGCAAATGGAGAATAGAGGAAAAAGGATGAAGAAGCCAAAAACAATGAGAATGTACAAATGGTAACTAATCTGCCAGATATATTCACAGCTGGAACTAGTGGTTAATATCGAGTTGGTGGTTTAGATATAGGATTCATCCCCCCGTTTAAAGAAGCAGAGGTCCAAAATTTGAATAAATTCACCTATGATAAGGGTTCAGGGAAAATCATGGAAGAACAAGTAAATAAGGTGCCCATGATGGAAGGAAACCCAATCTCAGTTGTTACACAGACCCATGTAATTGGAAACGTCATAGAAGATCATGTCACCATATCTTTCATTGGCTTCGCCTTCATGATTGCCATAGAATACAACGTTCGCAACTTGTGCTAGTAGAATCTAGAGAAGGAAGAAAGAATTAAGGAACTTGAGGAAAATATTCAACAAGTAAAGGTTGATGAAGGTAGCCTACAAAGCCTCAAAGCTAGAATGGAAAAGTTCATAACTAAACTAGAGGAATCCATAATCAACATGTACACTCACCTGCACATGTTCCATGACATAGCCACCATCATAATAGATCAACATAGCAGGGTGCAGAATAAACTCACACAGTTCAACACTATTTGGGAGGGCATGAACAATATTGATACATGGATTGCAGAAAACCTGGATGTGTCGATCGAGCTCTATCGTCCCTCAACCAAGGAAAGGAAAATGGACATCTATGCACTAGGTCATTTCCAACAAGAAATACAAAGGGAAGACAAAGAAACAACTAACGCAATGGTGATTTGTTCACGCATGCACAAGGAAACGCAAGAATCGATCAAGATATGTCGATTTCCCCAACTAGAAGAGCTTGGAAAAAACCTTATAATGGAGGAACTAGTCAACAAGATACAAGAAATCACAAGTTGTAGACAGGAGGTCACCAATTCTACCACCATTGTAACAACGGACTTAATAGAACAACACCTCATTCAACCGACAAAGGTCCATACTATGGTTCAGTAATTTATGGCTACATTATCAAAATATATGAAGACACTTGACGACAACGCAGTTATGCATATAGCTTCCATAGAAGAGATTTCATAACATAGACTCATATCTCTATATAATCAGTTGGAAATATGGAGAGTATACCTCCAAGACAAGAGTCCATGAAAATATGAAATAGCAAATTCAAAATCACTACTACCTATACTCTATTTTATGTTTTCTAAACCACTTCCAATTTTGTCTTTAATTTTTACACATGTCACCAAGTATAAGGAAGATGATCAATTTTGTAACGATTTCTTTAGGGGGAATACAAGAATTCAAGAGGGAGTTAGAAAAAATAGTATATATATGGGAAGAGACCCACTTTGAAGGGGATCTTCAAACTTTGTATACACTCTAGAACTTCTTTTGGAGAAAATACTCGGTTAATGAATATTGAGAAGCCCTCAAGGCGAGTTTAATGAAAGGGAAAAAAACTTGCATGTATTGTTATTTTGATGTGAACTATTTCAGACGGAATGTATGATGTTCACATGGAGTGTAAGGATGTGTTTTCTTATAGACTAATCTAACACAATCTATATCTCTTTCGCATTTTTTTTGTTCCTCTTTATCTTTTTATGTCCTCTGCATATGAGTTATGGTGTATGTGAATAATATAGTATGGAATTTTCTGGTTATACATTTTGAATGTGTTTTCACTGAGAGTCACCCTCATATTGCAGGAGGATAAGCCCATCAAAATGTTTTTGGAGGTCGGTTTATGAGTGGAGGTCAAATGGACAAAGCTCGGCATAAGAATGTTTTAACACAGAAAACTGGACTAGCAATGCATAAGCAAATGAGGTTTTCATTAACTTCAAACAGTGGTTTAAGGTTAAAGGTGATATGGAAGAAGACTTAGTGAGGAGAGTGGACAAGTCTTCCATAAGCATCTGGCCTTCAGGAAACTTGGTGCAGAAGTACTCAGGCACAAGAGCACTCTTGAACTTAAGTTTAAGATACTAAAACATATCACAACATCATTATAATCAAACCTCCATTACAATACAACCACAACACCTCGTCTGGATCATCCATGCATGAGTTCTTCAGCATAAGAGGAAACATGGAAGCGAAAGAAAATATGGAAACAGATCATAACAGCATTATAATCAAAACCTTTGTTACAATACAACTACAACATCTCGTCTATATCATCCATGCACGAGTGTTTCAGCATAATAGGAAACAAAATAGTGAAATAAATTGACTTCTATTAATGAGAAAGTCTCAGGTATCATACATAACCAAAGAACAACTATGCTATCAAACTATTACAAAATAGGGAGCTCTGCTCAACCATCGACCTTAACATATTATTCATCTAATGTATTTATAATCAAAATAGTGGACAACCACTAGGAGTGCGAGATGGCCTTCCTATCCAAGGATTTTCCACTTGTGTGTCCTTTTTATCTACCCTTGCGTGTATTCTTTTTGCACGCCCTTTCTCCCCTTCTGGAAGGTCCTTCACCTGTCTTGTTCCTTCTGTCAGAAGGAAACTCGGGTTAGCATGGGCCTGCATAAAAAACTGCCATCTATGGTACTTCGACCTGACAGCTTTATGTCTCCTCGGTCAGACCCTCCATGCTTCCATTTACGGAGTGAGTCGAGGTTTCAACCACCAATCCTTTTTTTTTATTAACTGATCTCTCCTCGGGATCAGGATGAGGCATAATTCATAGGGTTCTGCCATGCGCTTCTCTCAGATTTGATGCTATATAAGCATGTGATTGTGGGGCCGTCAAGGGAGGTTTGGATCCACACTGATTCGGTGCCTGTGATCCACCACCAACTACCACATACCTCCTTCGATATACCATGGTTTCGATTGCGGGACCGCTCAATAATTTTATCATTTGAGCATGTTTTGTCCCCGCAATGAAGAGTGGAATTCGATCTGGTCACGATCTCTGATTTGGGCAGTCTCGATATTTTAGCACCCCCACTAAATATTATACACCTGCCAACTCTAGAATCCTTTTAACCATTCTTAGAGATGGCATTAATTGTAGTGCTCGAGATCTTTTGATGTTGAATAAGAATACTTCCCAGAGGAAAATTTCCTGAAACTAACGTGGTGGCTTGAAGTCATTGTGTTGATGTGTCGTGGAAAGGAGGGTGACACATGTCAGCACTAGATGGATGCCACATGTCAATGACAGATGAGCGCCATGTGTCTGAACTGATGGGTGCCAAGTGTCTTTGGTGATTTAGAGCTCGGGGGGTATGCATGTAGAGCTTGTAAAACTCTCGGAGTAATACAGGCCCGAAGTGACGTGGTGACCTGAAATGAATGCCATGTGGCCAGCATCCAGAAGGAAGGATGGAGAAAGATCTAAAACTCTTGGAGGAAAGTACTCCAGAGGAAATCAGGAGTGGAGAAGTTGAAACTCCTGAAGTAAATCATGATCGTTAGATTTGGAAGGACACGCAGCAGAGATCTGTGCACTCCAAGAGAAAGTAATCTGGAGGAAAACAAGAGGGGAAGTCCTAACACTCCTGAAACCCGAACTCCCGAAGTAAATTATGATCGTCCAATATGGAAGGACACGTGGTAGAGATCTGTGCACTCTGGGAGAAAGTACTCTGGAGGAAAATGAGAGGGGAAGTCCTGAAACTCCTGAAGCCTGAAATCCTGAAGTAAATCATGATTGTTAGATCTGGAAGGACACATAGAAGAGATCTGTGCACTCCGTAGGAAAACAAGAGGGGAGGTCCCGAAACTCTCAAAGCCCAAACTCCCGAAGTAAATCATGATTGTCTGATGGAGAAGGATGCATGGTGCTTGATCTGTAACTTCGGGAAAAGGTCACTCTGGGAATTTTGTCTAGTCATTAAACCTCACAAAAATTTGAAATTTTGAATGGACAAGAGCCGCTAATCTAAACTGTATATGGGATCTCCTTCATTGAAACATGAACATGTTTGTTTGCTTGTGTTTCAAGCCTAAAATGGATTGCTCTAAATGTTGCACTTTGAGATCATGGTTGTTACCTGTGCAGACCAAGGACTTGGACGGCCTTCTATGAGCTCAATCAATGGAAAACAGGATGACCAGTAATTTGAACCGAAATCATGATATATGTTTATCCTTCGAGAAAAACGGAAAAAAATTGAGTTGAGAATCATTCAAGAAAGATACTAAGGAAAACCAGGTCATTGAACAAAAAGTGAAATAAACTTTACCAACCAAAAGGGGAAAATTTCTAGGAATTGCATGCGGAGAAGAGAGACGGGTTAGGGGTGTAGGTTGAACTATATGCGACCCTTTACAACTTCATGTGATAACATTGGCTTCACATGGGATGGCATGCTTCCTATGAGTTGCCAATAACAAGCATCTTTAGTGTCTTATCCTAGGGCTATGGAGTCACCTATTCAAATAGAAATAAAAGAAAAGGTGATATTTACAATGAATGGAAAGCCAATCATGGCTTAAGAAAAATAATTTTTCAGAAAGTGCCCATTGACAGGTCCACCAAACACTTTGGAATCTTCCAAGTTATGCAGTTTATAAGTGTTATTTGAAAATACCTCAGAAATATTGAAAGGACCAATCCACAAGGCTTCGAATTTACCATTTTTTCCTTTGTCTTTCTTGGGTGCATTCCACTTGAGCACTAGATATCCCAACTGGAAATATTATTTGCTTACCTTCTTGTCAAAATCTGTTTTGATCTTATGTTGATGGTCCTGTGCTTTTCCAAGCAGTTGCTCCCTAGTCTGTTGTACTTCTACCAGTTGTTGTATCCTCCTAACCATATCATCAGGTTCTCCTTGGTAGTCCTGGAGGAATTTTTCCACAGGAAAGGAAAGTTGAGTAGGAAATATGGCCTCAACCCCATATAATAGCTGAAAAGGGGAAACATCGAGTGACCTCTTTGTTGTAACTCTATCATCCCATAAGGAAAATTTTAGCTTTGAGTCCCATGCTTTCTTATTGTCTTCTAACAATTTCTTGATGATCTTTATGAGGCTCTTGCTAGAGGACTCTACCAAACCATTTCCTTGGGGGTAGTAAGGAGTAGAATGGACTAATGTAATCCCATACAGTTCATGGAACTTGATCAATGGTTCAGCTTTGAAGGAGACAACATTGTCAGTAACAATCTTGCTTGGACAACCAAATATTGACATGATATCCTCGAGAAAACTAATGATTACCTTGTGGGAGGAATTCCTCGTAGGAATGGCTTCTATCCACTTGGTAAAGTAATCAGTGGAAGTCAAAATCCACTTATGTTGAACAATTGAATCTGGATGGATTTCCCTGATGAAGTCAAGATCCCACTATTGAAAAGGTCCAGAAACCACCACAGGCTTCAAAGGCAAAGATTTGAGCTGTTGCTTTCTAGAAAAATTTTGGCATTTGACACAAGTTATAATCTTTTCACAAACATCAGTAAAAATTCTAGGCCAGAAATACCCAGCTCTGAGGATCTTATAGGTTGTGGTTCTCCAAAAATGATGGCCCCCACATAAGCTGTCATGAAAGTCATTCATGGTCCTTTGAGCTTCCTATGGATCTAAACATCTCAAAAGAAATCCTAGAGGATCTTTACAATACAATATATGATCAATGAGACAATATATGATTGCTTTAAGCTTCAAATCTTTCACCTTATTCTTGTCCAAACCGTCAGGAGGCTGCAACTTCTGTAGAAAATATATGATGTCTTTATACCAAGTGCATTCTGCCGAATTTGGGTTGGCATGAGATATTTTATCAGCAAACTTATCTTGTTGACTTTCTAAGTTTATGTTCATGAAATTAACCCCTAAATATTTTCAATTTGATTCAGCCAGCAACTTGGCTAAACCTTAGCCTTTGACTAGTTTAGTGGGCTTCATTTCAAGATCAAATTCCATAATTTTAGCAACCCACTTGCTCCTCTTTCCATCTATGTTAGGCTAGATCAATATCTCTTTCACTGAGGTTGAAGGGACATATGCAACAATTTTTGAATGCAGACATATATTTTGAAAGCCTTGAGGGCTTTGACCAAAGCATATGCCTTCTTCTCCATGATATCATATCTCATTTTAGCATCCCTCAATGCTCTTCTGAAAAAGGAAATAGGTTGTTCTAACCCCTCTATATTTTGTTGTAGAAAAACAGCAACCAATGTGTCAAATGAGGCAAAGGAAAATATCAAAAATTCCTTAGAATAGTCAGGGTCGATGAGAACAGGTGCTTCAGTCAAAGAATTTTTTATTTGGTCAATAGAATCTCTAGACTCAACAGTCCATTTCACCTCATTTCCCTTTCTAAGCATGGTTGTAATGTAATTCACTAATTCAGCAAAGTTAGAGATGAACCTTCTTAGAAAATTGATCTTACCCAAGAAAGATTGAACCTCTTTCTTAGATATAGGAAAAGATAAGGTCTAGATGGCCTCTACTCTTCTTGGATCAATTCTTACCCCTTTGGCTGACACAATGTGCCCCAATAATTTACCTTCCTTCATAGAAAACAAATATTTCTTAGGATTGAGAGAGAGACCAAACCTTCTGCACTTCAGCAAGACCTTCAAATGATGACAATGCTCTTAGTTAGATTTTGATAACACGGTAATGTCATCCAGATATATGACTACAAACTTGTCCTTCTCCCCAATGAAGACAATTTCCATTGCTCGCTGAAAAGTCGCCCCTGCATTCATCAACCCAAAGGGCATTTTAGCATACATGAATGTGCCCCAACGAGTAGTAAAGGTTGTCTTCTCTCCATCTTCAAGCAAGACAAAGATCTGATTGTAACCATAAAATCCATCGATCATAGATATCCTAGATGAACTAGTGACTATCTGCAAAATGTGCTCCATCTTTGGCAAGGGGTGATTATATTTCTTGGAGTTTCTGTTCAAAATCCTGAAATCAACACATAGTCTAATTTCCCCATTTTTCTTCCTTACATTCACCAAGTTAGCCACCCATTCTAAATATCTCAAAGGAATGATGATATGGGCATCCAGCATCTTTTTCACTTTTTCTTCCATAACAGGCAGCAACATGGGATTTATCTGTCTGAGTTTCTGCCTAAAAGGCTTGGTCTCCTCTTTCAAAGGGATCTTATGTTCAATGATGTTTGTGTCATGTGTTCTTAAGTCTTTGTATTTACGGGAAAACACATCAGCAAACTCCTTTAAAATATTAACATAATCAACCATGTGTTCCTCTGACAAGCTGCTAGACAACTTAACATACTTTGGATCCTCCTCTATACCTAAATTGCATTCAGTCACCTCAGCATTTTCAGTTGAACCTTTAACCTTTACAACAACATCATTTCTATCAAACAATCTCTCTAAGGGGACTAGTCCTTTGGAATATGGTTATTGGGTAATTGAACAATATGATGGTCAGCAATTTTATTCGGAAAAATATCAGTATGAGGGCCTTTTTCAACATCATGATCTTGATCAATATGTAAGGCAGAAAACTCATCCACAGTCTCAAGAAATATTTTTATCTCAAGATCATCCTCAAAAACCTTTGAATGTTTGACATTGTCGAGAATAGAGGGTCTATACTTTACTTCCACATCATACTTGAGTTTAGGGGGCAAAAGAATATTGAAATTACTTGTTGAAACAACCAAGGAATCTGCCATAGTGTTCTCCTCTCTTGGAACAAATGAGATATTAAAATCCAAGAATAAACTATCAGCGAGATCCCAGACTTCATTTATGTAGGTCCTCAACCTAGGGTGTTTATCTTGATATAGATTTTTGACTTGATGAACAATCAACTCAGCATCTCCAAACACTGCTAACTCTTCAATATTCATGTCTTTAGCAGCCCTCAAACCCAAAAAAATGGCCTCATATTCTGCCACATTGTTTGTTGTTTCAAATTCAAGTTTGTAAGATAGAGATATGGCCTCTTGGGTAGGGGAAATAAAGACTACCCCAGCACCAACACTCTCCCTAGAAGAGGATCCATTAAAAAACATCTTCCAAATAGAGGTATGGGGAGGAGGATCTTCGCCATAGGTAATAGGTTGCTTTCTAATTTCAATAGGTGTTTGAGGAGCATCAGTGAGTTGTAACATATTGGTTCCTAGATCAGTATCAACTAAAAAAAGAGGGTGTTTGGTAGGATTTGTTTCATCATTCATGATGTAGGCTAATTGTGCCTCCCTATAAAGCCTTCTATTTTCTCCCCCAAACGTCGAAATGGTGGCATATGAAAGGTCCATATGCAAAGTTCCCCCTAGTATTTTGATCCAAAATCTTGACAAGACCATCCCAAACTTACAGAGGACATCATCCACCACAATATCCATGACCACACTTTTTATTGGCAATTGGAACAAGGAAACAACTAGGTCTTTAATAACCCCAAGACACTTCACCTTCCTGGAATCAATTGAGTATAGGTCATGGTAGGTTTTTGTAACTTCCAACCCAAGCTCATTCATGACAGTTTTAGGCATGAGGTTATGAGATGCCCCGGAGTCCATCAGGAAGTTGTGCAGCACTTTATCATGAATGTTTAATGATGTGTAGAAAGGGGTAGATGATTCATCTCTATCTTCTACCAAAGGTCCCAGGATGACAGCTGGTTTTTCATCTTGAAGTTTGACTGAATCTGTGGAATTAGAGGAAGGTTCAGGCTGCATCATTTTGGAAAGGTACCTTTTGAACTCCTCATTCTTAATTAGCTCCAAAAAAGGTACAGGGATTTTAATTTTTTGAATCTCATTCTCGAAGCTAAAAGAGGAGGGAGGCTTCAAAATCTCCTTAAATTCTAGGGTAGGGCTCTTAACCACTTCCTCGGGGTTTTTTGCCTCTTTTTCTTTGCTGCTAGTTGCCACACTCTTAGCAGGATTCTTTGCTCTAGTAGGTTGATCAGAAATGTCAGGCTTCCCCTCTTTCTTCTTTGACCTTAGGTTGTATCTATTTGGATTGCCATTGGTCCTTTCCCCTTTGATCAGTTCGTTTAGTTGGATATCTATGAGAGACGTTTCATATGAAGATATGGTTAAATGAGGAGATGAAGAGGTGCCACCAAGACAATAGATTTCAGAGTCAGCTTCTTCCTCCTCTCCTTCTTCATTAGTAACAAGGTTATTTTGGAGAGGGGCTTGGATTTTTTTATCATACCTATCCATATTTCTATGATCTCTTTGGATGATATGAGGGGAATTATTGGGTCTTCTCAAATTACCCCTATTATCAACATTTTGGGTGTTCTTATAGCTCTTCTTTCCTTTAAGCTTCAATTTCTCCATTTCTGTAGAAAGCGATTTTACCAGTTTTATTAATTCATGCACTTGAGGGTGAGTAGCAGAGGAATCAGAGGTTGAAGCTTTAACCTTACCTTTTCTTCTGTCTCTATCAGATTTACTCCTAATTTTTTCAGTTGCTAATATATTAGACTCTACTTCAAGGGTTTCATCTTGCATATGAGATAAAGAGGTAGCTATTCTTTCTCTCAACAAGAGGCAAAAATTAGGGTCAAAAGTGCTAGCATAAGTAATATTGGAAAAGGTTTTTGTAGGATTTATTTCAGTGGGAATCTTATTGTACATTTTATTAAATCTTTTTTAGAAGTCTGAAACAGATTCCCCCTCTTTCCTCTTAAGTAACCCAAATTATGTAATGTAATAAAGAAAATATTTTGTATCCCCCCAATGCCTCAAGGATGAATCATCCAGAGATTTAATCCCAACAATAGATCCATGAGTCAAGCTCCTAAACCATTTCCTAGCCTCACCATCAAGGCTCTATACAAATATTCTCATCCACAAATCTTCATTTTCATTGTTAAGGTTATATGCATAACTATAAAAACCTGAAAGTTATTCTTCTGCAGTTATGTCTTCCTCCCCTGTGAACTTGGGAATGTACTTAAGGTAGTCTCTAATTGGGAGAGTATTCATAGGCTGAGGTAAAACAAGAGAGGCATACCTAGCAGTCACTATGGCACCCATATTATTTCTAGGAAGATTGCCACCTGCCATTGGGATGTGAACTGTAGGAAAACAAGGGGGAGATGGAGTTTGGACATGTAGGACTGCAACTATGTTTCTAGGGGGGAGGGGTTGAGTGTTGAAGGAGAATGGTATAGGGTTCAAAGGAAAATAAGTTCCCCCCTCTTTAGTTACAGCAACTTTGATAGGAGGAGGAGTAGGAAAACCTAAAGTGGGAAAATCTTCTAAGATCCTAGGTCTAAACCACTTTACAATATCATGGGAAACAGGGGTTTCGAACCTTTCTCATTCCAAATTAAGAATAGAAGGGGGAATTTCAACAGGAAACATTTCAAAATCTAAACTTCTGGAAACTCCAATAGATGGTATAAAAGGGGAATTGGATACAGCTACTGGAGTTTTAAATGAAGAATCGTGTAAATTACAAGAATCACCTGGTACAAGAGCTGAAAGTCCTTCTTGAGAAGTCTTTACTTTCTTGATAATATTCTCTGGGTCGACTTCAGGTGTTTTCATAGGTAGATGTAGAGTAGACCTCATGTGTCTGCCTTTGGGATCCACAACTGAAACAGTGGAGTCGTCAGGTGCACGCTGCAATCTTCAAGGTACTGATCTTTGATGCACCTTCAAAATCAATATTTATTTTTCGTTCAATCCTAGGGAAATGTATTCAATTTGTTCCTCGGCAACGATGCCATGAATGTTTGCACTGAGAGTCACCCTCAGATTGTAGGAGGATAAGCCCAGTACCCATCAAAATGTTTGTGGAGGTCATTTTATGAGTGGAGTTCAAATGAACAAAGGTTAGCATAAGAATGTTTTAACACATAAAACTAGACTAGCAATGCATAAGCAAATGAGGTTTTCATTAACTTCATTCAGTGGTTTAAGGTTAAAGGTGAGAAGGAGGAAGACTTGGTGAGGAGAGTGGACAAGTCTTCCATAAGCATATGGCCTTTAGGAAGCTTGGTGTAGAAGAACTCGGGCACAAGAGCACTCTTGAACTTAAGTTTAAGATACCGAAAAATATCACAGCAGCATTATAATCAAACCTCCATTACAATACAACCACAACACCTCTTCTGGATCATCCATGCATGAGTGTTTCATCATAAGAGGAAACATGGCAGCGAAAGAAAATACTAAAATAGATCATAGTAGCATTATAATGAAAACCTATGTTACAATACAACTATAACATCTCATTTGGATCATCCATGGAGGAGTGTTTCAGCATAATAGGAAACAAGATAGTGAAATAAATTGACTTCTATTAATGAGAAAGTCTCAAGTATCATACATAACCAGAGAACAACTCTGTTATCAAACTATTACAAAATAGGGAGCTATGCTCAACCATCAACCTTAACATATTATTCATCTGATGTATTTATAATCAAAACAGTGGACAATCGCTAGGAGTGCGAGTTGGCCTTCCTATCCAAGGATGTTCCACCTTTGTGTCCTTTTTTTCTACCCTTGCGTGTATTCTTTTTTCACGCCCTTTATCCCCTTTTGTAATTCCTTCACCTGTCTTGTTCCTTGTGTTAGAAGGAAACTCGGGTCAGCATGGGCCTGCAGAAAAAACTTCCCTATGTGGTACTTCGGGCTGACATATTTTTATCTCCTCGACCAGACCCTCCATGCTTCCATTTACAGAGTGAGTCGAGGTTTCAACCACCAGTCCTTTTTTTTTATTTATTGATCTCTCCTCGGGATCAGGATGAGGCTTAATGCCTAGGGGGACTCCAGGTGCTGCTCTTGGATTTGATGTTATATAAGCACGTTATTGTGGGGCCATCAAGGGCAGTTTGGATCCACACTGCTTCGACACCCGCAATCCACCACCAACTTCCACGTACCTCCTTCGTTATACCATGGTTTTGATTGTGATACCACTCAATAATTTTATCATTTGAGCATGTTTTGTCCCCACAATAAAGAGTGGTCGTCGATCTGGTTACGATCTGTGATCTGGGAAGTCTCACTATTTTAGTGCCCCCACTAAAGCTTATCTTCCCGTCAACTCTAGAATCCTTTTAACCATGCTTAGAGATGGCACTAATTTTAGCGCTCGGGAGCTTTTGATGTTGAACAAGAATACTTCCCGAAGGATGATTTTCCGAAAATAACGCGGTGGCCTGACGTCACTGTGTTGATGTGTCGTGGAAAGGAGGGTAACACATGTTAGCACTAGATGGATGCCACATGTCTCTAACATATGAGCGACACGCGTCTGAACTGATGGGTGCCAAGTGTCTTCGGCGCTTTGGATCTCAGGGGGTATGCATGTAGAGCTTGTAAAACTCTCGGAGTAATACAGGCCTGCAGTGATGTGGCAGCCTGAAATGAATGTCATGTGGCCATCATCCAGAGGGACAGATGGTGAAAGATCTGAAACTTCAGGAGGAAAGTACTCCGAAGGAAATTAGGAGTGCAGAAGCCCAAACTCCCGAAGCCCAAAATCCTGAAGTAAATCATGACCATTAGATCTGGAAGGATGCGCGACAAAGATCTGTGCACTCCAGGAGAAAGTGCTCCAGAGGAAAATGAGAGGGGAAGTCCTGAAACTCCTAAAGCCCGAACCCTCGAAGTAAATCATGATCGTCCGATCTGGAAGGACACGTGGCAGAGATCTGTGCACTCCGGGAGAAAGTACTCTGAAGGAAAACGAGAGGGGAATTCCCGAAACTCCCAAAGCCTGAACTCCCGAAATAAATCATGATTTTTATATCTAGAAGGACACGCGGCAGAGATCTGTGCGCTCCGAGAGAAAGTACTCCGGAGGAAAACAAGAGGGGAAGACCAGAAACTCTCGAAGCCCAAACTCCCAAAGTAAATCATGACTGTCCCACGGAGAAGGATGCATGGTTCTTGATCTGTAACTCTGGGAAAAGGTCACTCTATGGCTTATGTCTGATCATTAAACCTCCCGCAACTTTGACATTTTGAATGCACAAGAGCCGCTAATTTGAACTGTATACGGGATCTTTGTCGTTTAAACATGAACCTGTTTATTTGCTTGTGTTTCAAGTCTGAAATGGACTACTATGAATGTTGCACTTTGAGCTCATGGTTGTTACCTGTGTAGAACAAGGACTTGGATGACCTGTTGTGAGCTCAGTCAATGGAAAATAGGATGACCAGTAATTTGAACCAAAATCACGATATGTGTTTATCCTTCGAGAAAAATAGAAAAACTTTGAGCTGAGAATCAGTCAAGCAAGATACTAAGGAAAATTGGGTCATTGAACAAAAAGGGAAATCAACTTTACCAACCAGAAGGGAAAAAATCCTAGGAATGGCATGTAGAGAAGAGAGAGACGGGTTAGGGATGTAGGATCAACTATATGCGACCCTTGACAACTTCATGTGATAACATCATGCATATGTTTCTAACCTTACACATTCATTATGGCTATCCATGTGAAGTTTCCAACGGGTTTTAGTTTCTATACAACACATTTGGTTACAATAACTCACTCCTAGCTAGGATAGGATAGATTAAAATAGAAGTAGATTAGATTTATTTTCATACATAGTCTTCATATACATATTTACATTGCAAAATCATCCATTCTCACCCCTCATAACCAAAAATGGCAATCGGTCCAAAATTTGGATGGGTCTCCTAAACCGAACGTTGCACAGTCTAATTATGACTTTGTACTAGGGAATAACCCTTATTGTTGTTGGGACATTCAGACCCATCAACAGACACTTATTATAGTTCCCATGAGATGATCGTTACATTAAAGGCCCATTGATCCACTAAGTCATTACACGTGTAGAACCCCATTATCCCAGTTAATCCCTAAGTGGCCATCATACAATATGAGGAAAACTATAAATGCAACTCAATGCAAATAGGAACCACCAAGGCAAGAGGAGGAAATGTTAAGCAATCTAGTGAAGGGAAAAGACCCATATATCATTAGATATGAGGGTGTAACTCTACCCATTAGTAGAGGACAAATGTAACAACAATGCTAACAAGAGCTACCAAAAGCAAGAGGATAGAGACAACAACATTTAACAAATTAAAAAATACAAAGGACCTCATCCCATACCAAATATAAGGGTGAGCATATACTTATCGACAAAGGACAAAGGAGGAAACAATGCCAACAAAATATAGCAAAGGAAAAAAGGTGAGGTAGAAATGCTAGCATGAGCTAGGGAGGCAAAAGAACCAAGAGATGAAGACACTAATGAGACATTAGCAAAGCCAAAAGAGATGAAAGATATAAAAACTATCAAGAGCTAACGAAGGCAACAAATACAAAAGGTGAAAGGGGAAAAGTGACAAGACATCAGAGGATGGCCCCGATATTTCAAGGGAGGCCTCGAAAACAAAAAGAGGAAAATGTTTGGAGAGGCCATCAAATGGCTAGGGAACAAGTAGATCTTTCCCAAGAAAGGAGAAGCAAGGCGAGGTCACCTTGAGGGAGGAATGAAAAGAAGGAAAGGTGTCTACACCAAGCAGAGCAATGAAGGAGGGAGACTCGAATAAATCCCTTAATGTTTTAGTAGAATGAGAAAAGGAAGGGTTCCAAGTAAGAGAGGAAGCCACGGATGTTGCATTAGCAGAAATTTGAGGTATAAAATGGGCCTCCTAAGGAAAATAATTAAATAATAGTTAAAATGATAATATAAGACTTATCAATTTTCAAAGGGAAAGAAAGAAAACTATTTTTTAGAAACATGTTTTATTCATGTATTTCTAGTTTATCTCACTATGGATCTATCAAAAGTATGCAAAGTGAGTACTCGTTAGATGAAAATTTTAATTATGCATCCAACGAGTGCCTGCACTAGAAATTTGAGTAAACTTATAAGGAGATAAGTTGAAAATATGATGTAAAAAAGTAGTTTTATTCCTTTCCCTCCAAACATATTTACCCTTATGGTTGACATCATCATCTTGAATCCTATTGGTTCTTTTAAATTTGATTTTTATATTACATTTTTTTTTTCGAGGCCCATTTTTTATCTCATAACTCCCCTAATGTCATCCATGACAAGGAACACTGACAAGGGGTAAGATACAAGACCACATAGGTAGGATAAGTGAAGGAGTAAGGTCGAACTGAGGACAAGGATACTCGAGGAAACAAAGGCCAAGGAGATAGGAGGAAGAGGAGAATGGGCGATAGAAGTCTAGACGAAATGGGAGGAAGGTCACAAAGAACCTCCTGCAAAAAGTGAGGCTCTAAGGAAGGAAATCTCCAAGAAATAGGGTCTAATGGAGATCAAGGAATGACAAGAGAAGGGATAGGCATAGGGTCAATCTTAATGTCCAACTAGTGCTCATAGTTAAAGTGTACTACTAAGCCTTGAGGGTTAGCTCAAGCAATCATGAGACAGACATGATATCTCTTTCCAAAGTTGGGGAGGTCACGAGTTTGACTCTTTTGATCCCCTCAAGGTTAGGCTCTACATAATCAAGTCCAACAGTTTACCTTGTTTACCATCCATGGATCATGGGGTAATACATGGAGGGTTTTACACAAGGTTTTCCCCGGAAAATAAAAATTTAAGTGTACTAAAGAAGGATCAAGATCTAAGTCTGAGGTACAAGTTCAAAGGCTTACACATCCAACGTAATGTGTATGAGAGTCAAGAGATTCATAATACACATCACCCCAAATTTGGTTGGAGGGGGGGTGGTTGAAAGGTTTTATTTTTAGGTTGAGAGGTTGAATTTGTCAACTTGAGATGTAGATTCTTGTTTAAGTGAAGAATTTTCAAGTTGACATGTTAAAACTTGGACCGGTTTAGAAGGTTTGGTGCTCAAATGTAAAGTCTTAGAATCTTTTCTTTAAATAGAACAACACTTCGTGCTTGTATGAGTGTTGCATTTATGATATTTGTGCCACTTATCTAGTTTAGGAGAATGTTTGCCTTTGGGTCAATATGATCAACTAAGTGAAGTTTTCATATGAAAGGAAAACTTACTTATACAACCTACTTTGCAAAAATGGAAGCTCATAAGATTGGATCGCAGGGTTACTTTCAATGGCCTTGGTTGAGATTTTAATTGGCTCGATTTGAGTTAAATTTTGATAAATATTTTGGTTACTTGGGAGGTCTCCAAGGCTCCTAAGTTTGGTCTCAAATATTTGAACACGGTTATCGACTCAAAACAGAAATTGTAATCTTAAAACAAGAACTATAGCCCTAAAAACCCATATTTTGAGGACAAAGACACCAAAATTAACCCCTGAATCGATAAGTGGTACTCCCATAATCACTATTTTTTCGAGGTTTAAATTACAATATTTTGCACCCATGGACTTGAATCCCTATAATGTTGCAAACAAAAAGCTTAAAATCAATCCTAAATCAAAAAGAGGTGCTCCTGGAATCACCTCTTTTTTGGGATTATAATTGTAACATGTTAGTAAACATGGTCTTAACAACCGATATTTTTGTAAACAAAAACCTTAAAATTAACTCCAAAGTCAAAAATGGGTGCCCTCAAAATCAACGTTTTTTTTTCAAGGTTAAAATTGCATAATGTTTGCAACTAGGGCCTTAACAACGGATACCATTATGAAAAAAAATCTTAAAATATACCATAAAATCAAAAAGTGGTGTTATCAGTTGCACCCATTTTTTTTGGAGTCAAAATTGCAGCGTGTTTACAACTATGGCCTTAATAATTTGTATTGTTGCAAACAAAAACCTTAAAAACAATGCATGAATTGAAAAGTGGTGCCACCAATAGCACCCATTGATTTTTCCATGTTAAAATTGCAACATTTTTAGACCATAACCTAGCATACAAATACTATTACAAACAAAAAAACATTTAAAAAGAGGAGAGGAAGGAGTAGACAAAGAAAAAATTTCAAAAAACTCAAAACTAGAAAGAACATTATTTTTAAGATAAAATTTAAAAAGGAAAATCATATGATGCTCCTGCCTCATCATCCTTTTAAAAATAAAAACCAAAAAAACAAATTTAAACTTTCCCACCCAAGGAACAAGTTTTAAGAGAAAAATCCAAAAAAAAAAACTAATTAGAAAAAACAGCGCTAAAGTGAAATTTAGAAGAAGAAAAAAATTAATAACAATAAAATTAAATTTAACAAAAAAAAACAATATATATATATATATATATATATATAAACAAATTAATTAATTAATTAAAAATTACACACATGTGTGTAAGAAAAAAATCAATCAATCAAATCAAATATTAGAGGGCTTAGAAAGGCCAAACATGCAACCATATGTCAAAGTCAAGAGGTGACAAAAGAAAAGGGACCCTATCATAATGTTATGTATCATGTGGATGGCCCATAAGCGTACACTTAAGCTATGACAATGTGACTTAAAGGAAAGTAGTCCATCGCAATGAGAAGTGGAAAGCTCCCACGTCATGCATGGGCAGGGAATGTATGGCAAGTGCACAATGAATATTGTCCACATCCACATCCAAGGGATATGTGAATGAAGTGTACAAAGTGAAAAATCCATATACTATACTAAGAAGGATGATATAGATAGAGATGACTAAGAAGTCAATCCATTTTCAACTAGTTTCCTCACATTACTTCTTCTTTGGATGGGGAAGAGGAGACATGAATCCAATAATTCAAATTAGGAAAGGAAACCAATGTATTTGACTAAATCAAATTAGGAAAGGAAACCAATGCAGTTGACTTCATTGAGTGATGGAAAGCATTAGTGTTGTTAAAATCTCCTTCAATGCCCAATCAATATCATGGTTGGATTGATAAGGAAGATCAAAGGGGGAATGGTATCCCATCGGTATGCATGTCCTCCAACTAGGGAATTTAGAATGTAGATGATCCTTTACAAATATTATAAAGCAGACAAGTCATTATATGGAATTTCTCATTCAAAAACCATAGTTAATCAACTATTAACAAGTAAAAGGTTAAAAATGGAACTTTTGACCTAAACTTTGTGCTTTGAATTTTAGGGCTCAAAATGTTGAATATCAAAACACATTGTAAAATACCCATAATAGTAATGTAATCTTGTAATAAACGAGTTGTGTAGCTTAAACCAATGGTTAAATTAACAAGATGTTAAAATATGTACAACTAAAAAAATGGCATTGGTCACTGCCCTCTTGTTGATTTTGAAGAACCCCTCTCCATTTATAATATTTTTGATGGATCATGTTATTCTATCACCTTGAATATATGCTTTTATTAAAATGAAATGAAAAGTGGGATGGGTGCATCCATGTCCCTTTAACCAAATAAGTGAATATCAAAGATCCTTTTTCCAACCCTTCACAAAGCTTAACACCGAGATCAACTTGGTAACAACTTTCAAGAACTTGCCACTTAAAAAGACAAACCTAACCTAGTGAGACCTTTCAAGAAATTATTTTTGAAGGATTAACCTTTCAAGAGTTGATACCAACCCTTCTGATCTTGGATTGATATGGACGTAGAGAAAGGTAAGGCCTTGCCTCCTCTCATGATCTAAAATTGAAGAAGACTTGAAACTTGAATAAATATTGCAAGTGAAATTGTTATGTGTTTTTAAAGCAACCGGATCAATTTGCAACACATAATAAAGGATTACTTATGTAAAGATACACATAGACAGCAGCATAAAACATTGAACATCAGACATAAACACAACAACTTGATAAAGGAGTTCACCCCACTCTGGGCTACATCTCCTGGTCCAGCTTCCAATGGATCATTATTGTTAAATTGCTCAAAGTGCTCAAAAACATGTCTTACAGTGCTCAAAATGACAAAATGACTGCTTCAATGGCTCTGCAACGTCCCAAAACCCCTGTCTGGGCTCTTTCGGCACCTGAAACGGTCGAAAACTGAGAAAGATATGCCTCCTTGAAGCTCCTTCTCCAACTTTGTTGTCTCTGGTTCTACAATCTGCACCCCTCTTCTCCAAACCCGGCACACACGCTCATTTAAGCGGAAAAACCAAGACCCGTCCGCAACCGCGCACCGATACAAACCGTAGAACGGTTAGGGCGCCTCCAACCCCTAACCACCTTGGCACTAGGTCATGTGGCCCATGCGACCTTGGGCTGGGCGTAAAAGTGGTTGAACTGTTCAAACCGTGCAAACTTCCCGCGCAAGTTATAACCGCGCGCACAACACAATACAACCGCACAAATATTTCATAACACAATGTTAAAATCCATGGGTTATAATGTTAAACCCCCGTGCATTTAAAACAATGGTTATATATATAACCACAAGTCGTGGTTTCAAACCCCGCGCGTTCAACCCATAGTTTATATATATGTGAAATGTAACATTGCAATACATTGCAATGTAATACGCGCCAATCGGGCCTTTATACATATGGTCGGATGGACTGTAACGTGTCCACGGGTCAGGGCTTAGCCCCGGCCCGCCCCCCTTTCCCTTTCAACAAAACTTTAACTTTAAATAAATATTTGAAAGTATAGTTATCAAGGATCAAAGGCGGGAACATTGGCTAGCGGAGTGTTATGAAAACTTTGGTGTTTGGGGAGGTCCGGGGGTCGAACCCCGCGGCCTCCATACCATTTTACATAAACACAAACATATTAACCAACCACATAGTGACACATGTCAGCATATTAATGGTCAACGAACATCCAACCAGAATGTGCCACATCATCAATATGCCATGTCATCATGATGGTACGGCCCTCCA
>ML788177.1:252944-293083 GCA_009831015.1 Picea engelmannii | reverse complement strand
AAAAAAATATGTTAATGGTGTGAATGTTTAATCAAAAATGTACATTAATAGAGTGCTAAAAGATACAATGAAATTGATGCAATATCAATGCAAAGGACATAACGATGTTAAGTCAAACAATGAATGCATGTATATTGTCATAATAGTCAATGTAAACAATGATGTAGTAGGCAAAACGATGCTTATGCATTTTAGAGGCACAAATTACAATGATAAAACCAATGTTACAAATAAAAAGCCATAGGATAAAGGTACTTAAAATGCATGTTTTTGACCACCCTTTCCAAGATCCGACAAAGAAAATTTGGCCCATTCCAATGGATCCAACAATAAACGTATTCTTGTCAGGTCACAAATAGATTTAAAGATGTCAAAACCCCCTAGAGATATCCAAAAAATGGAGAAAAACACATTTTCAAGGTGGAACGCAAATCACCAGTCGGATTTCAACCAAAGAAGCACCAAGAAACACATTGAAAAAGGGTTTGTTTTGAGTACCATTTATCCTACACCTAGAGCAACAAAGTTGCGCAAAACAGAAAAAAAATGTGACAGAAGATGATGCAAATAGACGATGATACCAACACATAACTAACCACAAAATAAGACATATTGAAACAAAATAAAACAATTTAAAGTGAATAATCGATGCATAATTGTTAGGTGAATGCAAAATGAGGAACTAGATTTAATGCAAATGGCAACACAAATTTCAATGTAAGGAAAAAACATTAATGTTTTATCTTGTGTCAATTGAGATAATATAATATTTTTAACAAACCATCAATTTTTTAAATGAGAGCTATCATTTGAATCATTTCCTGTATTGATCATGGATGAATGGCAACTTACTATGTTTTTAGAAATAATACATCATCTATAAATTTCTACGAGTAAAAAATATAAACCACTTTAAATTGACAAAGTATAATATAGCCATAATTTATAACTCATATGAAGGAATATGTTAACATCTAATGGTGGACATCTTTTAGGCAAGATTAGCACAATGATATGGACCCAATGCTAACTCAATAATATGTAGAATCTCTTGAAAGGGTTTGTCTGCTTAAAAATCAAGCCAACTTCATAATTACTTGAAAGGAAAGACCACTAAAAAGGAAACAAAGAAATGAGAGCTAAGAAGTTAAAGAGCATATCCACAAAAAGAAAGACAAGAACAGATACATGAAAGGGAATAGTACATAATTATTGTAAAGACAACAAACATGATTTAGTAAATGGGGATCTTGGAAAACCATTACAATGCAATATAGAGATGCTTCACTACAACTTCTATTACAAATTAAATATGTTGAAAGAAACACGTTACAGAGAATGCAACCTAATAAATCAATGTACAAATATGTCCTCGAGATTGCACTTTCAAGGTAACCAAATTACTAGAAGATATGTTTGGATTAAATTGAAATATGTTATCAACTTCCAAAATAGTTATAGAGATGCATGTTGTCACACGAGTACTTTCAATTAGCTAATGGTCCCAATTTTCATCACTCTCACCCCAAACTATTGAGACATGATGGCCAAAATCATAGCATCTCTTGTTAATTGTCTAATTTCCTAATGTACCTTAATCTTCTTGTTTTCATATGAAGTCTAATGATGTAATTGCAACTAGTGTCAAGAGACAAATAAATTATAACATCAAAGTGAATAAATAAACAAGATAGAGCCTGCAAAGCAACTTAGTCCATGCCTTTTTGGAATCTAAAGAAGCAAAAATAAGTTTAGAGTTTTTAGTCCCAACGAAGTCCAACAACATCGACAAATTAGATTGTTGGATCCAGAGACCCTCAAGACACAATTCCAGTACACAATGTGAAAACTAATTATATGCACAAGTAGAGTACAACATGTGCAATTGAGTAGGAATATGCATAATGTATGTCAAATCTATGCAAGTGAAATTGTTACAAAATGGTAAGGTGAGTATATCAATTACCACGCAATGAATTTTAACTTATGAAAAGAAAAAAATATTTATCACTAGGAGTTCTAAAAATCAATGTATCTTTCTCTTCTCACACAACAAGAAGCTTCCCATCAGTGATTCCATTTTGGACAAATGTCTGAGAAACTTAACACAAAACTTCCCATAAACAATTCCATTTTAGATAAATGTTTGAGTAGCATTTCGTCCTCCAACAATGCAAACCTACAAAAACATACCAACCCAATGCTTCAAGACACCTCGAGCATTAGAACAAAAATCAAAGAATGAGAACAAATACAAAGGCTAGCATTAGGTAAGGGAAACACCCCACAATATGTTAGGTTCAAATAGTTCCCAATAGAGAGAATCATATTGACCACCTAACATGATGTCTCCCCCAAAAAATAGCTCACCTTAAACATAGAGGACGTATTCGTGTGATTTGGGCAAGTTGTAATTAACCTAAAAGCTTCATGAAATTCCCCAAATTTGCTTTCAATTGGGCATAACTCAAGTTCTTAGTAATTTAAATCTCTTATTGAATGTTGCTCAAGTGTATTTGAAGAAACATCAATGCAATATACTTAATAACATGGGTGAATAGGATAGGATACAATCAATCCACATGAACTTCAATGGAGTGCCAATTAACTTTATTATGAAAATGAGTATCACGACTCCTCGCAAGGTTAAATATTTGAAGAAATCAAAGTTCTAATGCTCTACCAAATCAAGATCTTCTAAATAATTCATATTATCATTAGTTTTGTTAATCACATAGTGTTAGCTTTTGTGGATACTCTAAAAGTGTTTACACCATGTTTGGGGTGCTTCATGAGATTTGAGGTACATGGTGTACAATTATCCCCTAAATGGTCCATGATGGATTTACACATTAGAGGTGGATTACTCAGTGATTGCTTGACCTCATTTGAATGCTTACATGACATTATTCCTTGGAGAATTAGAGATATTCAGAGAACTTGGGATATTCTTCATGTTGGCTACATGTAAATTGGTTGTTTTCTTGAGAGGATGCCCTACATTTGAGGAGGAGCATTTGGCATTCTGTAGGAGAGAATTAATCCCTAGACAACATAAGGTAGCTTGGATGCTTTCATGAATGCATGGAGTTGACTTTGGGATGTCTAGGTTGCCACAGTATTCATGTATGCGTAGTATCCTCAATGGAACACATAGCTTAGGACGAGAATTAGAGTATTTGGAGGCTTGTAGAAGGAGCATTGCACAAATCTTGTGGAATGCCCTTGCACTTAAGCTTTGCTCATGTACAACATCACCTTGGAGCTTGACATGTGTACCCTTGGAGTGTAATGCTTCACATTTGTGATCCTACTTGTGATTTTGCATGTTTCTTGTAAGGGTTTAGAACCACATACGTATTTTTGGCCTCCCTTACCTCTCATACATCTAAAGGAGAGAGTCCTTTCATATTCATTGTATCTTTATCATATTTTGTTAGAGATGTGAGGACAATAGCATCTCTCTCTCTCTCTCTCTCTCTCTCTCTCTCTCTCTCTCACACACACACACACACACACACACACACACACACACACACATTATACTTTATCTCTCTGGTCTTGGAGGTGCTATGGTTTCTTGGGACGCTTAGAGAATCTTGAATACTAGGGTTAGAGTTTCAACCCTTGGAGACATTGGAGTTAGGGTTTTGTAATTAAACCCTAGATTTTGTTTGTTGAGTGGAGAAGAGAAGATGTATTTCCTAGGATGACTTGCCAGGTGATGTTTACTTGTTGGAGCTCCTTGGTGTTGGCTAGGTTTTCTTGGTTTTCCCTTATTAGGGTTTTGGAGAACTAGAGAATTGTACTAGCATTGAAATAAGGCTATGGTATGTAAATGAAATTCGTGTGTGTGTGTGTGTGTGTGAAGTTTTCAATTGTCCAAAATTGATTTTCAACACACTTTATCTTCATGATTTGGTAATTTCCAACACTTTTATGTCTTCTCGATTTGGCATAAGTTAAGGGTGAAATTGTAAAAGGTTTTAACATTAATCTTGAAGAAAATAGGGAAAATTTATTGTTGTAATCCTTGTTTTCATAAAGTGATTTTCAAACCTAGTTTATGCATGATAAGATTGCCTAGAGGTCTTAAACTTGTTGGCATGCATTTGGTATCTTTTCTCTTGGATCATATTCCTGATTGGGGTTGTTAAGTAAAATATTGTTCAATGCGGCTGTTTTTTTTATGAGATTTCATAACAACCCCTAGGTTGTAAATTCATAGGGTTAAGATCCGAGAAACCTCCTTGTGAGGTGAAATTTTTGTTTTTCATTAAGAGTCAAAAACACGAAAATTCCTACACATGGCCTGCTTAACATACTAGCTTGGGATATGAATAAATTTTTCCATTTCTATCATGATAAAACATATTGATGAATACATAGAAAAATATATGCAACGGAAAATATTACAAGGCTACATATGTTTTTATAACATATTGTGCATATTCTCCACATTTTAAAAAGACTAGAAAACACATTTTTCACTCTATGGGGTTGCATATGCCTTTATAACACAGTGGATATTCTCCACATTTTACCAGTATGACTTTTTTATTATAGTTAATAGACCCTTGTCTTACTACTCTTGACACTGGTTCATTTCAATTTAGCACATATTTTTCCAACTAATACTTGTTTGACACATTGGAAACGCTTGTTAAACACGTAAAATACGAAAATATTGGATGTTGTTTCCAACACATATAATTTCTTCAGGAAACAAAGTAAAAATTTACTTCCAAGATAGGATCCTTCACTTGATTATATCTTTACAAAAAATTAATTAAATAAATAGTTGGATGTTGGACTTTATGATTTAAAGAATCTTTGTTTTGATGTAATTTTCACATCATTCAACCATCATTCATCCATGATGGTTGTGCGTGAAACTGAAATAATTATGGACTAAATTAAATATTGAACATGTATATATATGTATATGCATAATTTTGAATTTAAATTAAAAAATTGTTTATGTTTCATGATCTTGCGTTGTAGAATTGGATGTTTGAGTGTGAGTTTAACCTGAGCTAGGCGTTAGAATGTACTTTTTGCAAGCATGTGAATCCATGGTTGATGTGAGGTAGCCTTGTAAACTTGATGGAAAGCAGAAGTGCTACAATGTCAAGATGCGAAGAAATTCATAATCAGTCCACCCCCTAACCATACATCTATGGCATAGCCAACTACCTCTGTGAGACAAGATGGTACAAACACCTTCTAATCAAATACAATTATTTGATATAGAGATTAAGTGTTCATATTCTCTGACACAATTCTTCAATGTTCCACCAAGTTTTCAGGATGCAAGGATGCGATAATAAGGAAATTCATTGGGGGAAGTGTGGAAGCACCGCCAAATTCTAGGAAACGTCGTAGGTGACATCGAGGTCTCCAACATAGGAAACCCCACCTAAAATACTAAAAAAAACAAAATATATGAAAATTGAGCCATAATCATTAAAATATTATACATAATTACATGTAACATAATAAATCATAAATGATACATGTAATAGTATAACAACATAATGATCGTGATTCACAAGTAATCTATCGCCATTGTATTTCTCATTATATTTAAGAAAAATTCAGAAGATATAGACCTAAGTCTTAAGATAATTGATCTTAGAATAGGTCAAATGAAAAATAAGCATCATTGCTCAACGACATGCTCCGCTAGTCTCTGCATCCAGCTACTGCACAAAGGAGTAAGGAGCAACAATTGGAATGTTGTTATAATCATTTTTGTTCTCCAAAATACATAATAATCATGACTCACAAATCATCTATTGCCATTGTATTTCTCATTATATTTTGAAAATTCAAAAGATATAGATCTAACTCTTAAGATAATTGATCTAAGAATAGGTCAAATTACAAATAAGCATCATTGCTCAAGGCAATTCCCCACTAGTCTATGCATCCAGCTACTACACAAAGGAATAAGGACCAACCATGGTGTTGACGATTAAAAAATCGTAACGAGATTTTTTTCGCCCGCAAAGTATTGCTAAGGCCTATTATTATAAGCTAACAATATATATAATACTAGTAGGTGGGACCCCTTTGTAGATTGGGAGATAATATTTGGCTCTTATTTGATGTGCGTGCCATTGTTCGACACTGTTTACATGGTTGATGAGATATTGTTTTTATTGGAAATGGATAGGGATCATTATGTGTTGGTTATGTTGCTCTAGGCTCAAATTTTATGTTACAACGACCTATGTTATCCATTGTTATCATTGCTATATGTTCTTGGATCCACTACTAGGACACCTGCATAAGAGACATGTTAGTAATAATATATAAGAGCAGTGGGAAAGAAATAAAAGCGATGTAACAAAATGCAAAAGGAAGGAATTAAACTATGCTAATATACTACTCTACATGCATTGAAATTGAAATGATTGTTGATGATCCTAGTTAATAAGTTAATAGCTATGCAATTTGATTGAGTTATATGAAACATGGTTGATTTATGTTATGGCATAAGTTGGAAATGGATAAGCATGATATGGTTTGCGCCATTGGCAATTAGTGGGTGATGGTTTCAATACATGGTTTAATTGAATGAATTAATGGGGATCTTGCTGGCGTGTAGTAAGAAATTAATTGATTGGGGGTGGAGGCGATGTGCATTTACTGCATGTCACCCTTACTCCTTCCACTGGTCGTCACCCTGGTCGGGCTATTGTTCAAATGCGTTTGTTGTGGTTAGGCTCCGACTTTCAAGTAGAAGAAGAACCACTCGGCCAACTCGCACTTTAAGGTGTTTTTGGTTGCAGGTATGCCTTTTTGCCATCCATGAATCTGCTCTGGCTATGAAATATATATTGACTCGAAATGTATGGGTCTATGCTTTCCTTAAGTATGGAAACTGTGTAAATTTGTGATATTTTTCTAGAATGAATCGTTGGTGGTTTTCAATGCAAATAATGTTTTGTCACAGTGTTATTGGTCGTCCTGAGTATTAGTAGCCACAAAGGCTCTATGTCTTCCTTACTAGTTTTAGTTGGAGGGTTTCATTTGGTTTAGAATGGTTGTTTGTCTCCATGCATTCATATCACCGTACCCAGTCTTTTTCTGTTATGGGGTTTACTGGTTTGAATGCCTTGCGTCACTGCGCATTGTTTTGCTTGGGTATGGGTTTGTTCATGCTATTGACGGTTGCATCGTAGGTTATATTACTTCTTCTCAGATCTGTTTCATCTCAGCGTTGTTAGTTGGTTGATTGGGAGAGCCACAAGGGTTATACCCTGCATGTGCTAAGTATTGTTACAGAACCAGAATGAAGCCTTGCACCTCTTTTCATAGTCTCTCCTATCACAGGGATTATCACCTTGCCTGTGTAGTTAATTGTGGTATACCCTCTATGTGCACCATTGGTCTTAGAGGTTCTCACCCAATGATGGTATTCGACTCCATCTCTCCCTGTGTTGGTCCACAAAGAAAACCCTCATTTTCTCAAGCCCAGCTTTTGATAGATGAAATTGTTATGGTCGTCGGGTAGACTGTTGGTTGTTATGAGTTGTTGTTGTATTGTCAACAGTGCTCAATTTTTGGCTCGTCTTTGTTGATGATGTTGACAGTGGTGTTGGTTTTGGTATTTGGTCGCTGCATTTGTTATTATAATCAAATGGAAAATATCATCGTGGTTAATTGGATTGAATGCACAGTGGTTGTCTCTTACGTTGGAATGGTTGAACTGTTAACCCAACATTAGTTTACAATTGGTTAATGCACAGTGATGCTTCATATGAGATGTGTGGGTGTGTGTGGCATTCCTACAGCATGATAGGTGGAGTTAATAATTACTATGATTGTGTGTTTTAAATTGTTGAATGGGAATATTTCAATCGTTGGAATCATGGCATGGCCATCCACTGTATTTGTTATCGATATTATTTGATTGTGCCATTAGAGAGGGTCACGGGTTTTTGAACATGGCTTTGTTGCAATTTGATTTATTTGTGTTATGAGATCAAGCATACTGTTGTTGCCTTGTTGTATTGGATTGATAACCTAGCATTGTGAATGTTTAGAGTTAAAGTAAATTGAACATGTACAGTCACAGAAATACTCTTGCATTTTGTCAAACGGTCTGTGTATTCCACAACATAGTGTGAGTTGAAATGGTGATTGTTGTCTGTGTTTTTAAGTGGTAAGTTGGGATCTTTACATTTGAAATATTGTTGGTTGTACTTGGATTTCCATTACGTATGTTGTTGAATATCATGTTTCATGGAACATACAGGCACAGGGTCAGTGACAGTATAACCCCATTGCAATTTAATTATTAAATGAATTAAAGAACAGAATCAAGCACGACCTTTGAGGTTGTATTTGATGATTGAAATAATTCATGGGAAGCGGTTGATTTTGATGTTGAACGAAGTGAAAATAAGTGACTATTATAAAATATTAAATGGATAAATGAGAAGAAATAGAGCTCCTCTACAGGTTGTTGTGGAATGTGTATTGTCTTGTTTTGATGACACTGTGTCAAATATTTGATTACAAACAGTGAGTAGGTTAATGTACAGAATTGATTGAATATTTCACATAGTATTTGATTATTTGATCACAGTGAGTATTTGGTTGGTGTTATTTCATTTTACATAATGGTTTATGGATTACTTAATTAAGTTTATGAACAGTATCCGCTCTCTTTCCCTACCATTGTTTCTCTTTTCGCTAATTACAACCCCATCGCCTTCCCACATTCATTTTTCACTCCTTGTTCTAAAATTTAATTACAGTCAAGAAGAATTTTCTATTGAAGCAGTTTGAAGTTGCATTTTCTTGGTTGGATCACAGTGATATTTTCTTTGGATTGCATTATAGTTGATTGTGTGTTGTCTTTGAGTAGTAATCATGTTTATTTCCCCCTCATTATATCATTTTTCTCTTAATACAAACCCCTCACATATCCCAGGACATTTTGTTCACCCCCTGCTCATCGACAACAGTTAAACAATTTAGATGGATTGGATTACATGATTTTGATATGTTGTTGAGCCAAAGTCTATTTCATATTTTTAAGGAGTTGTCATGTATGGTTGTAAAGGAATATTTGCTAATCAATCGTGCATGCAAAAATGACCTTCTTCAGCCGAGGTAGCCATGGCAAAGGAAACCAAGGGAGAGGTAATTGGAACAAAGGCCCAAGAAGGCCAAGATTCTCCATACACTTTGATGTTGACTTGCAAGAGTTAGGCCAGTTGTTTTAGGTCATATTTTTCAATTGGATTGGGCAAGGGGTGGTCCAAACTAGGCCTGAAAGGCCTCCTTTCCAAGCTCCATAAGCCCCTGGTATTATCGTGCCCCCTCATATCTCATTGCAACCCGAGGTTCCCGAAAATGATGGATGGCAATAGATTGTCCACCCGGTAGTATCCCAACACCGTGGCTGGCCCAATTTGTCCTTACCTTCTCCCCCACCTGTTAACCAAATTGCCCAAGATGCACCTATCCTCTCACCAATTCAGTGCTCTCATGCTAGAAAAAGGTTGAAAACCGAGGCTCACCATGCCTTCAAAAAAGGAAAATCCATTGTTTCTCCTTCCTCACCCTCCAATGGCTCTGATAAATCTATGTCTTCTCGGATGCATTTGAGGGATGATTATTCGCACGTGATCATCGAGATTAGTCCTAAAGGCTCAGTGTAGCCAAAGGAAAATTCAGAAAAATCGAAGGTTGACAGCAGCAATCAATGAAAGATTGCATCTCAGAGTGGGAAATATGGTTTTTGAGTTTTTATGTTATTTATTGTTGATGACAGTTGACTTCAGAAGTTTTGGACAACATGTTTTCTTTGTATATATGAATAATATATTTTTTGAAAGTAATTTCAAATATCAATGAGCTAAACTGTGAAATGTTAATGTGATGATGGGAGTCACAAGGAGGRGTGTTTTGCTCAATTAACTAGTTATGTTATGATTGTTAAGAGCTAAAGGGAGTCACAAGGGGTCCCACCTACTAGTTATTATTTATTTATAACCCTTATTATGATTATTACTTTTCCCTCTAACTAAAAAGTTGGTTGAGTCTTTAGTTAACTTAACTAATGAGGTAGTTCAACTACTTCAACCAATTATAATTTTCTTAAAGGCAAAAGGAAAGGGAGGAACAAAGGAGGATAGAAGGAGAAGCGTACTAAGGTTTGCTCTTTGAGTTTATGTTGAGATAGTTCAGTTTTCATCCATTCCTTAATTTATCACAAGCCCAATTCTCTTTTATGATACCAGGGTCTTATTGTAGACAGCAACATTCAGGGTTGAATTACATCATTCAGACACTTGTTTTTCAGAGGTGTTGATCTATCTTTGATAGTCTGTGTAGACTTGTCTTTTTGTGAATTAGTTTTCATGACTGAAAAAGGCTATTGTGCAGAGTCGAGTGGGAAGCAATTTGTGGCAAGATGATCCATCTTTTGGAGCTCAATTTTGATTTTCTATCAGATGTCCTTTTGTATGTTCCATCAGGGATCTCTAAGTTTGACTTTGGTCTAAAATTTATGTATGAGATTTTGTAAAGAGAGTGACTCTTTGGTGAATTGGAATGAATAAAGGATTGCTTTATGTCTCATCCGTCTTGATTATCATCTTGGTGTCTTACTTCTGTCTTTACACTTGTTTTCAGCAACTATTATATTCAAAAAATCATATTAAAATGAATTTTCCAGCAAGCTTTTATTTGTGAAAAAGACTAGCATGAGCACTTGTAACGGATACTTGTGAGTTAGGATTTTAATTTTGATGGCTATAAACCTAGGGTGACATTCCCGTCTTTTTTTATTTAGCCAAGCAGAATCTGAAAATGCTTGAGTAAGTTCATTTCATATATTTTCCTCAACATTTATTTGGCGACCATATTGGGGAGATCTTCGATATCTCTCTGGTTAATTTTTATACTTGATTTTCATTGATACATCTGTTTTTATGATATCAATTCTTTGATTGTTTTAATTCTTAATGATTGTGCATGTTGCAAGGCATCCCAATATTGAACCCAGTCTTCAAGATTAGACCAGCATTGCTTTGAACATGTTTAACACCATTTTAGACACTGCCAATACTTGTGTTGAGCTTAATCATTCATGGGCAGCAATTGAACGAGATATTAGTGTTCAAGAATGATTAGAAGCTAGATGTAGACATCCTAGAAATCAGCAGTAACCTTCTTTTTTCTTCATTTTTGGCCCTTCTTACATGTCCTTAGACTCCCATGCTTCTAGAAGAAGAAGAAGAGGCTTATCACATGAAATTAATCCTATTGTTGAAATAGGAAGAAGGAACGTTGTGTTATCTACCCAACAAAGTGATCTAAGGAGAACTTTGTCTGATTCATCCAGTTTGTCTTTCTTTCCCTCATCTATCATTCACAAGATGGCATCTAGTGGTGGCTTTGGTGGCACGGGAAGTGCTTCCTCTTCCCAATATTCATCTTCGTCAGTGATTGGTATCTTATATAGCCACCATATCCCTATCCAATCTACCACAAATACCACCAAAGTCATTAAAAAGTATGGGATTTTTCAGTTTGAAGAAGACGCCACAAACACACTTTGGCATGTTTCCTCTCCTCTTAACCTAGCATCTGCTACTCGTCCACTTCCTAAATGCAAAGAACATCTTCCTAGGTTTTCAGGAAATAAACCTGTCACTACAAATGAACACCTGGTGGAATTTTCTATTGCTTGTCATAATATAGGGGCCAACGACAATGATACTTGCATGTGCTTATTTGTCAATTCCTTGGAAGGAAAGGTTGTGACCGATTTCTTTGACCTTCCTCATAAGATTCTGTCTACTTGGGAGGATTTAATCTATTGGTTCAGATACACTTATGGGCAATCTAAAATACCAGCCGAGAAGTTATGTGAATACAATAACATCATATATAAGGATAGTGAGACCATCAAGTCCTTCAACTTATGTTTCACCAAGTTATACAAGCAGATCCCTGAACTCATTCAACCTCAGAACCAATCCGCTTTCATGCATTACTACAATGCATTACCTTCCCCCTACCATCATAGGCTTGAGGAAAAATCCATTGATAATCTCGGTTTCACTATGTATACTTGTTCAGAGTATGAAGAACAGGTATCCCCCAGGGACAAACAGTTAAACAGACAGACATGTCCACCCTCTTACAGCTAGTTCAAGACATGAATAATCGAATGATAGCGTTTTAGTGAAAGGGAATTGTCTCCCCTCTCATACCTAGAGCTCCATCCTCTTCTGCACCCCCCTTTAGAAATCCGGTTGAAAATAATTTTCAGCCTAAAGCTATATTGCCCCGAAGTTGGTGTAACTTCTGCAAGGAACACCACGAGGAAACCAAATGTAAGGTAAAGAAGAGTGTCAGATATAATATCTTTGGAAAGAGACTAGAAGCTACTATCGGTGTCCTAGATTTTGCAGATCCCAAATATGTCATGGTCATCAATACTAGGAACAAAGCCTATTCTCCCAAGGGAAAATTTGATCCTCCACACAGTTCTTCTAGCCCGAGCTTAGCCTCACCCGTTGCTACTGTGCAGGTTCCTAAGGTTCTTGAGAGTCAAGGAATTACTTCCCCTCTCCCCTCTTCCAAGTACAATATCTTAAATCAATGAGCCAACATCAAAGCAGATGCAACCCTCCTAGACATGGTTGTCATCCCTGAACAATAGATGCATCTAAAACAATTCATGGAAGGAAAAGCTTCTATTGTATCCAATCTTTCTGAAGAGGTTAACAAAGAGGATTCATCCGTAAACAAAGTGGGTGTACATAACTTTAGGTACCCTATAAAAAATCCCCTTTTTTATATTTTTGTAAAAATTATGGATAAGATTTCCCATTGTTGCCTCATTGATGGCAGTTCGGGCCCAAGTGTGATGTCGAAGATTATTATGGAAGAGATAGGATTGTCTTGTACTAATGAAAACGCCAGAAGAATTCTCTCCTATAATAGTCTACAACAAACAACCATAGGCGAGATTAAATATGTGACCTTAGTTTTGTGCGTTCATCCTTAAATAAGGACGACCCTCAACATTCAGGTAATCTATATGCCTATAAGAAATTACTCAATTATCTTGGGAAGAGATTGGCAAGCCTTAATAGGTGATACCTCTCACTCGAAGGGACTCATTTAGCTATGCCTCAGAATGGTAAGAACATTATAGTCCTTAGAGAGGGAATAATTTCACCCTACATAGAGAGTGCTCCGCAATCTAATGTAAATTATATTGAAGAGGACCTAGGAGTGTATTCCATCTTCGCTGAGGAGGAGAATATTCCTTTGGAACAAATCAATTTAGATGATGATATGTGGCACATTCACTTTGATGGTTCACGCTCTAATGGAGGTAATGGGGCTGGCATTATCTTGCTTTCCCCTTTAGGGAAAATTCGTAATTTGTCTTACAGGTTGGAGTTTGCTTGCACGAACAATGTCACTGAATCTGAAGCTTTATTACTAGGCATTGAAAACGCTTATAATCTTGGTTGTGGTCACCTTTCAGTTTTTGGAGATTCGGAGCTTGTTGTGAACCTGGTACGTAATATATACTCTCCTAGCAACAAGATGATGAAACAATACACCCTAACTGTTTGGGAACTTATCTCGAACCTATTATCTTTGAACATCACTCATGTTAAAAGGGAGTTGGATTCAATGGTTGATCGGTTAGTTGTCTTTGTAGCCTCTCCTAATCAGCTTCCTTTGCCTCACAGACTTGATTGTTCTTTTCAATCCCTATATCATCCACATATCCTTGACAATGTAGAATCTGGGCAGGCCCTCCCTAATGATGAGAGCATCCATTTTTTCATTCAAGATGAATTTCTTAAGCCTAAGGAAATGATATACATAGAAGACAATAAGATTCCTAAGGGCTTGACTCCTCTTGAGAGTTTGTTTTCATCAAGTGATGTAGGAAATAAAGAGAAACAACGAGAAGAAGATTCAAGAAAGAAGGTGGTTAAAACCATCTCTTTGAACATTGGGGCACTCGGATCTCCAAGGAATGTTAAAATAAGTGACCAATATTCTGATAAAGAAAAAATGAGGTTTGCCAAGATACTTGGTGAATTTCACGATGTTTTTTCTTGGTCTTATAAGGATCTTTGTGGTTTTGATCCTAGTCTTATACAGCATGCTATCCCCATCAAGGAAGGAATGAAACCAGCTAGGCAAAAACAAAGACCTATTAACTCTGCATTTAAAGCAACCTTTCAAAGGGAGTTAGAAAATTTCTTAAGGGTTGGGATTATTTTTCCACTCTACCCTGAATGGGTTTCCAATTGGTTACATGTTTCGAAGACCACTAATTGTATTAGAACCTGCATTAACTTTCACATTTTTAGTCAGGTTGTTATGAGAAATCCTTTTCCTCCCCTCAATATGAAAATGATTCTGTGACAGGTTGCAAGATCACAGATGAGGCCCTTACTTGAAAAAAATTTGGGTTACAGTAAAATCAAGGGGAAAAGGGCAGATGTTCACAAAACCACGCTTATCACAAATTGGGGTACCATGACTTATAAATGCATGTTTTATGGCTTACCTGATGCTAGTACCACTTTTAAAATACCTATACACACAACTCTTGATGAATTGATCAGTATCCATACCCACCTTGATGATTTAATCATATGTGTTAAGGGGCTGATAATTACCTTAGAGTTCCGAGTGTTATTTATGGGTCCTTTCAAAATTGCTTTTCTCCTGGATACTAACTTTTGCATTCTAAGGGATTTATAGGAGCAATTGTTTTCCTACAACACTAACAGTTCTTGCTTGAAACATTACGAGGGACCAACGTGAAAAGTTATAATGTTGTTTGGATCTTATGTATACTAGTAACCTAGCTCTTATTTCAATTTTGCATTTTTCTTTTCTGCTTTACAGTAGTTTGATTTCTACTTTCTGTTTTGAAAATTTTCCTACTGCTTTTACGTTTTTCATTTTATTATTGTTGTTTTAAACTTGCAATTTGACTTATGTCATGATTTTGGTTTCCTACCATATTTTAGTTAACTTGGTTAAAATATGATGTTGGATCAATTCTGCCACAGTAACACTCCTGCAAAGGATTGTTAGTCAATAAGAATCAAGCTTACATAGTTGTTACGATGTTTCCCCTGAAATCGCCCTTGAGTTTGTTATCTACTTTCATTGTTGTCTTATAAAGAGATTGGTTATCTCCCACTTTTGCTTTCCATTTCTTCATTCATTTGGGAAATTAAGATCAAGTACATTAATTTCTCCCCTTGAAGTAAACAGTAAAATCTAGTTGAATGGCCATGCATATAGGGATAAACCCCCTCATACTTAACACTTTTCATGAGTTATTCCCAATTTCCCGGTCATTTTTCCAATAAATCCGCTCACTTCCCCCTATTCCATGATCACTCAGGTTATATCTTCTTGACTCATTGTTCTTTGTCTGCGAGACCACGAGTTCTGAGTTCTAAATCTATTGGAAACAAATTTCCCTATGGAATCGCCAGTTTGTTGACTATTAAAAAATCGCAACGAGTTTTTTTTCGCCCGCAAAGTATTTCTAAGGCCTATTATTATAAGCTAAAAATATAAATAATACTAGTAGGTGGGACCCCTTTGTATATTGGGAGATAATGTCTGGCTCTTATTTGATGTTTGAGCCACTATTCGACAGTGTTTACATGGTTGATGAGATCTTGTTTTTATTGGCAATGGATAGGGCTTATTATGTGTTGGTTCTGCTGCTCTAGGTTCAAATTTTATGTTACAACGACCTATGTTATCCATTATTATCATTGCTATCTGTTCTTGGATCCATTACTAGGACACCTACACAAGAGACATGTTAGTAATATAATATAAGAGCAATGGGAAAGAAATAAAAGTGATGTAACAAAATGCAAAAGGAAGGAATTAAACTATGCTAATATACTACTCTACATGCATTGAAATTGAAATGATCGTTGATGATCCTATCTAATAAGTTAATAGATATGCGCTTTAATTGAGTTATATGAAACATAGTTTATTTATGTTATGGCATAAGTTAGAAATGAATAAACGTGATATGGGTCGCGCTATTGGCAATTAGTGGGTGATGGTTTCGATACATGGTTTAATTGAATGAATTAATGGGAAGCTTGTTGGTGTGTAGTAAGAAATTAATTGATTAGGGGTGGAGGCGACGTGCATTTACTGCACGTCACCCTTACTCCTTCCATTGGCCGCCACCCTAGTTGGGATATTAGTCAAATGTGTTTGTTGTGGATAGGCTCTGACCTTCAAGCAGAAGAAGAACCGCTTAGCCAACTCACGTTTTAAGGTGATTTTGGTTACAGGTATGTCTTTTTTCCATCCATGAATCTGCTCTAGTTATGAAATATATATTGGCTCGGAATGTATGGGTTTGTTCTTTCCTTAATTATGGAAACTATGTAAATTTGTGATATTTTTCTGGAATGAATCGTTGGTGGTTTTCATTGCAAATAATGTTTGAAGTCACAGTGGTATTGGTCATCTTAAGTGTTAGCAGCCACAAAGGCTCTCTGTCCTCCTTGTTGATTTTATTTGGAGGGTTTCATTTGGTTTAGAATGGTTGGTTTTCTCCACGCATTCATATCACCATACCCAGTATTTTGTTGTTATGGAGTTTACCGGTTTGAATGCCTTGTGTCACTGTGCATTGTTTCGCTTGGGTATGGGTTTGTTCATGCTATTGACGGTTGCGTCGTGGGTTATATTGCTTCTTCTCATCTATGTTTCATCTTAGTGTTGTTAGTTGGTTGATTGGGAGAGCCACGAGGGTTATACCCTGTGTGTGTTAAGTATTGTTACAGAACTAGAATTGAGCCTTGCTCCTCTGTTCATAGTCTCTCCTATCATGGGAATTATCACCCTGTCTGCGAAGTTAATTGTGCTATACCTTGTGTGTGCACCATTGGTCTCAGAGGTTCTTACCCAATGATTTTGGTTGAATCCATCTCTCCCTATGTTGGTGCACAGAGCAAACCCCCATTTTCTCAAGCCCGGGTTTTGATAGAGAAAATTGTTATGGTCGTCAGGTAGATTGTTGGTTGTTATGAGTTGTTGGTGTATTGTTGACAGTGCTCGATTTTTGGCTCATCTCTGTTGATGATGTTGATAGTGGTGTTGGTTTTGGTATATGGTCATTGCATTTGTTATTATAATTGAATGGATAAGCTCAACATGGTTAATTGGATTGAATGCACAGTCGGTGTCTCTTACATTGGAATGGTTGAACTGTTAACCCAACATTAGTTTACAATTGGTTAATGTACAGTGATGCTTCATATGAGATGCGTGGGTATGTGTGGCGTTCCTACAACATGATAGGTGGAGTTAATAATTACTGTGACTGTGTATTTTAAATTGTTGAATGGGAATATTGCAATTGTTGGAATCATGGCATGGCCATCCATTGTATTTGTTATCGATATTATTTGATTGCGTTGTTAGAGAGGGTCATGGGTTTTTGAACATGGCTTTATTGCAATTTGATTGATTTGTGTTATGACTTCAGGCATATTGTTGTTGCCTCGTTGTATTTGATCGATAACCCAGCGTTGTGAATGTTTAGAGTCAAAGTAAATTGGACCTATGCAGTCACAAAAATACTCTTGTGTTTTGTCAAACGGTCTATGTATTCCACAACATAGTGTGAGTTGAAATGGTGATTRTTGTCTGTGTTTTTAAGTGGAAAGTCAGGATATTTACATTTGAAATATTGTTGGTTGTACTTGGATGTCCATTACGTATATTGTTGAATATCATGCTTAATGGCACAGACAAGCACGGGGTCTGTGACAGGTATAACCTCATTGCAATTTAATTATTAAATGAATTAAAGGACAGAATTGAGCACGAAATTTGAGGTTGTATTTGATGATTGAAATAATTCATGGGCAGTGGTTGATTTTGATGTTGAATAGAGTGAAAATAAGTGATTGTTATAAAATATTAAATGGATAAATGAGAAGAAACAGAGCTCCTCTACAGGTTGTTGTGGAATGCATATTGTCTTCTTTTGATGACATTGTGTCAAATATATGATTACAAACAATGAGTAGGTTAATGTACAGAATCGATTGAATATTTCACACAGTATTTGATTATTTCATCATAGTTATTATTTGGTTGGTGTTATTTCCTTTTACGGAATGGTTTTATGGATTACTTAACTAATTTTATGAACAGTATCCGCTCTCTTTCCCTACCATTATTTCTCTTTTCGCTAATTACAACCCCGTCGCCTTCCCACATTCATTATTCACTCCCAGTTCTAAAATTTAATTACAGTTAATAAGAATTTTGTATTGAAACAGTTTGAAGTCACAGTTTCTTGGTTGGATCACAGTGATATTTTCTTTGGATTGCATTACAGTTGATTTTGTGTTGTCTTTGAGAAGTAATTGTGTTTCTTTCCCCCTCATTATATCATGTTTCACTCAATACAAACCCCTCGCATATCCCAGGACCTTTTGTTCACCCCCTGCTCATTGACAATAGTTAAACAATTTATATGGATTGGATTGCACGAGTCCGATATGTTGCTAAGCCAAAGTTTATTTCATATTTTTAAGGAGTTTTCGTGTATGGTTGTAAAGGAATATTTGTTAATCAATCGTGCATGCAGAAATGAGATGCTTCAGACGAGGTATACATGGTAGATGCAACCAAGGGAGAGGTAATTGGAACAGAGGCCCAAAAAGGCCAAGATTCTCCATACACATTGATGTTGACTCGCAAGAGTTAGGCCAGTTGTTTTAGGCCATATTTTTCAAATGGATTGGGCAAGGGGTGGTCCAACCTAGGCCTGAAAGGCCTCCTTTCCAAGCTCCACAAGCCCCTGGTATTTTGGTGCCCCCTCATGTCTCATTGCAACTCGAGGTTCCCGAAAACGACAGATAGCAAGAGATTGTCCATCCGGTACTCTCCAAACATCATGGCTGGCCCAATTTGTCTGTACCTTCTCCCTCGCCTGTTAACTAGATTTCCCAAGTTGCACTTGTCCAATCACCAATTCAGTCCTCTCATGCTAGCAAAAGGTTGAAAAATGAGGCCCACCATGCCCTCAACAATGGAAAATCCATTTTTGCCCCTTCCTCACCCTTGAATGGCTCTGATAAATCCGTGACTTCCCATATGCATTTGAGGGATAATTATTCACACGTGATCAGCGATATTAGGCCTAAAGGCTTAGGGCAGCTAAAGGAAAATTTAGAAAAATCAAAGGGTGACAGCAAAAATAAAGGAACGATTGCATCTCAGAGTGGGAAGTATGATTTTTGAGTTTTTATGTTATTTATTGTTGATGACAGTTGACTTCAGAAGTTTTGGACAACATGTTTTTTTTGGATATATGAGTAATATATTTTTGAAAGTAATTTCAAATATCAATGAGCTAAATCGTCAAATGTTAATGTGATGATGGGAGTCACAAGGAGGCGTGTTTTGCTTAATTAACTAGTTATGTTATGATTGTTAAGAGTTGGAGGGAGTCACAAGGGGACCCACCTACTAGTTATTATTTATTTATAACCCTTATTATGATTATTACTTTTCCCCCTAACTAAAAATACGGTTGAGTCTTTAGTTAACTTAACTAATGAGGTATTTCAACTACTTCAACGAATTATAATTTTCTTAAAGGGAAAAGGAAAAGGAGAAAAAAAGGAGGATAGAAGGAGAATCATACTAAGGTTTTCTCTTTGAGTTTATGTTGAGATAGTTCAGTTTTCATTCATTCCTTAATTTATCACAAGCCTAATTCTCTTTTAAGATAGCAGGGTCTTATTGTAGACAGCAACATTCAGGGCTGAATTACATCATTCAGACACTTTTTTTTTCAGAGGTGTTGATCCCTGTCCAATCTACCACAAATCCCACCAAATTCATTAAAAAGTATGGGATTTTTCAGTTTGAAGAAGACGCCACAACCACACCGTGGCATGTGTCCTCTCCTCTTAACCTAGCACCTGCTACTCGTCCACTTCCTAAATTCAAAGAACATCTTCCTAGGTTTTCAGGAAATAACATTGTCACTATAAACGAACACTTGGTGGCATTTTCTAATGCTTGTCATAATATAGGGGCCAACGACAATGATACTTGCATGTGCGTATTCGTCAATTCCTTGGAAGGAAAGGTTGCGGCAGATTTCTTTGACCTTCCTCCTAAGATTCTATCTACTTGGGAGGAGTTAATCTATTGGTTCAGATCCAGTTATGGGCAATCTAAAATCCCAACCAAGAAGTTACGGGAATACAATAACATCATCTATAAGGATGGTGAGACCATCAAGTCCTTCAACTTGTGTTTCACCAAGTTATACAATCAGATCCCTGAAGTCATTCACCCTCAGAACCAAGTTGCTTTCATGCATTACTAAAATGCATTACCTTCCCCCTATCATCATAGGCTTGAGGAAAAATCCATTGATAATCTTGATTTCTCTCTGCATACTTGTTCAGAGTATGAAGAACAGCTTGAAAGAACAGGTCTCCCGCAAGGAGAATCAGTTAAACAGACAGACATGTTCGCCCTCTTACATCTAGTTAAATACATGAATAATTGAATGATATCATTTGAGTGAAAGGGAATTGTCTCCCCTCTCACACCTGGAGCTTCATCCTCTTCTGCACCCCCCTTTAGAAATACGGTTGAAAATATTTTATAGCCTAAAGCTATCTTTCCCCAAAGTTGTTGTAACTTCTGCGAGGAACACCATGAGGAAAACACATGTGAGATAAAGAAGAGTGCCAGAGATAATATATTTGGTAAGATACCATAAGCTACTATCGTTTTCCTAGATTTTTCGAAGCCCAAATATGTCATGGTCATCAATACTAGGAACAAATCCTATGCTCCCAAGGGAAAATTTGATCCTCCCCGCAGTTCTTCTAACCCGAGCTCATCCTCACCCGCTTCTACTGTGTATGTTTATAAGGTTTTGTTGCATAGGAGAGTAATTCCTCCTCCAGTACACCTCTAGAGACTCTCAGAGTGAAATTTTGAGCATTTTGAAATTTTGGCCCTAGGGTTTCTAGGGTTTCGCTAATTTCTGCAGAAATTTCAGAATTATGGTTTATGCAACTAATTGAAGGAGATCTTCAGCTCGCCAGTGTTCTCCTATATTTCAAAGGATTATTTTTGGTAGTCATAAGTCCAACAAAACCTAAAAGTGTTATCCTAGCCTAGTCATTAGGTTTTTTAGCCCAGTTGATAAGGGTTTGTGAAGAATCTAAAATTATGATGAACAAAACTATGATGGAAGATAAGATTGATGGATCAAGCAACTTCACGTTCCTGGAAAACAAGACTTCAGAGGAAGGCTTATTGTGGGTGATACAAAAAGGTGACACTATTACTACCCTCTTCATGAAGATGTCAAGAGGACAAAGATCAACCAAGTGCCATTGGAGAAATCATATCAACACCCTCAGGTATGCACTTGTATATATATTATTTGTATCATTGTCATGAAGAAAAATTGCAGGATGAAGGAACCTTTTGTTGAAGTCATGGATCCAGAGGGATCTCAATGCATTCAGAGGAACAACACACTGGAAGTGAAGACTCCGGGTTTGATTGTTGTAATTTTCATTCCTCTAACCTATATTTCTAAAGTTTGTTACATTACAAGTAGATGTTGTAGTTGTGACAACAATTCTTAAATTGTTTTGATTCCATATATGTACTCATTATTCTCCTTTAGAAGATATTATTGTTTTGGTTCCTCTTGTTTTCTTGTTCCAGATAGGTTAACAACAAAGGAAGATGTTTATCCTTCAGAGGGAGTCAAAACTATTTGAGAAAGAGGAAGAATAGAAGCATCATTGAGGAAACAAATGCAATAATTCATGATTAGAATATTTATTTGATTCTATGGGAAGAAGCATGCATGACACGGTATATGTTCAGAACAAGAGTCTTCACCAAACTTTGAAAAAAAAAAAAACATAACTCCCGAAGAAGCCTTCACCGGAGTGAAGCCTGAGATTGAACACTTCAGGATATTTGGGTGCCCAGTGTATTTTCATGTAACCAAAGAGAAGAAGTCCAAGCTAGACCCTTCAGGGAGAAAGGATATGTTTATGGGATAAAAATGAATCTTCGAAGACATTCTAGATCGACATCCCTGGTCAGAGACAGATTGAGACAAGTAGATATGTTGTCCTTGAAGAAGAAATAGCCTTTCAAAGATCAAGATAATATCATATGGAGATTGACATTGAGACAATACCTTCTACCCCTTCAACAGTTCAGAGGGAGACAGACATTATTCCAGTTGATCCAATTGCTCTAGTTGATATGCCCAGAGATATTGTAGTAGGGCATAAAAGGCTTGTCTAGAGTCAAAAAAACTCTGCAGGAGGAAGAGAAACATACAACTCCCTCAAGGGACATCCTGAGAAAGAAAAAGATATTTTTCAATCTATCCTTCATCCATGAGCCATGTCATTGATTCTGAGAATCCTTGTCATGAAGAAGCTATGGGTGAACAAGTATGGCAAGATGCCATAGTAGAAGAATACCAGTATATCTTAAAATGATGTATGAGATATTGTTCAGAGACCAAAAAGGAAGTTTGTGATGACTTCCAAGAGGATCTATAAGATCAAACATGTAACCTATGGAAGTGAAAATAAATACAAAGCGAGATCTATAGCCAGAGGATTATCACAAGCAGAGGGAGTGAACTATGATGAGACATATTGATTCAATAGACCGATGCACTTTAATATGTACTACCATCCATGAGTTGGAAACTACATCAGATAGATGGATTCTTGATGAGTTTGGGTTTCAGCAAAAGTGTTGCTAAACTAAAACTATATTACTACATTTGTGATGAAAACCTTATTTTGATGACTTATTCAGGAAGTATTGTTGTTGGATACAAGTAAGCTTTGACAGAGGACCAATGAGATTTTTCCTGAGTCAAGGAAAACATACAGTGGGAATAGTATAGAAGTTTAGTATGACAGAATGCAAAGCCACTGTGATGGATTTGAAGAAAATGAATGATGATGATTCAGACGAGATTGATCCACAACTGATTGGATCATTAATGTGTATGGTTAACACCATACCTAATTCACACTATGCAGTGAATGTGCTTAGTCAATCCATCGGTCAGCCGAGACAAACTCACTGGATAGAAATAAAGCATGTATTGAGATATATACGAGGCACAGTTGGATATGGCCTGAGATATGCCTCCAGTGTGAACTTTAATTTGCAAGATATGTCAATACAGATTGAGAAAAGAGTACAGTGGACCAAAAGAGAACATCTGGTTGTTGTTTTACCATGAAGGTTGGCATGGTTTCGTGCAACAATAGGAAACAAAGCTATGTGGCCTTGAATACCATAGAAGAAAATTCTATATCATTGAGTGTGCGAATAAATGTGGCTTCATAAACTTCTGATAGATTTACTTGATCATAAGATGGATTCTATGATTATAACCAGAACTATGTGAATCTCTTTGAGAAACTTGTGTTTCGTGATAGATCGAAACACGTTGAGATAAAATATCATTTTCAGAGACATGATGTAGAGGAAAGTAGTGCATGTGTCGTAACTTCCTACACATGAACAAATTGCAGACACCTTCACCAAAATGGCTTGGTGAAGAATACCTCTCTAGTTGAGAGGGAGTGTTGATGACTACAACCAAGACAAAGTTCGAGTACTTTCATGTGAGACTTGTCCTGATGGAGAATGCATCCCTAGCTGAGAGGGAGTGTTGATGATTACAGCTGCGTGAGACATCCTCCAGGACACAAACTAATTGAGTCGACCTGAGAGAAATCCCATGAGTTGGGTGTGCGGTTCATATCTGAGACAGAACTTGAATGTAGTGATGGCCTCCTCCTTACATATATTTGAGAATAACTCTAGATTATTCTCCTATGTAATGCAGTGAGAAATGAGATTTTTTGAGTTGGACGTGCATGTGGCTGAGCACAAGGTGAGCGTGTGAAATCCCATGAGTTGGGTGCATCATTATGAGACAAAGTTGAAGACTATGTATTAGCCTCCTCTGATCAGAGAGTTGAGATTATGAAACTCCATATTATTCTCATGTGTAACACAGTGAGAAAGGATATTTGTTGAGTTGGATGTGCATGTGGTTGAGCACAAGGTGAATGTGTGAATTCCCATGAGTTGGGTGCATCGTTATGAGACAGAGATGAAGGTGATGTATTAGCCTCCTCTGAGCAGAGAGTTAAGATCATGAACTCCATATGAATCTCATGTGTAATGCAATGGGAAAGAAGATTTGTTGAGTGGACGTGCATGTGGATGCACACAGGTGAACGTGATCCTAGTGGTTGAGCACTAGTGAGTGTGGTTCTCATGTGAGATGCAGTGAGATAGAGATATGGACATCCCTATGTATGTGCCCCTAGTGGATGAGCACTTGTGGGTGTATGAGATCCCTTTCTATATTGTTCAAGAGTCGGGCTTGCTTGTAACCCTAATTGTAATGTAAAGGGTACAGGTCAACCCCACCTTAAAGTAATTGATAATTGATGTAAAAGATAATTAATCTGGTTATTATTAATTATATTGTGAGTTAGATAGTTTGGTCTTGTTGTGCCAATTGACACTTTTGTTGACAGGCTAAGTCTAATATAAGTAAAGGTGAATTCCCCATTGATGAATCATATCTTTTGTGTGAGTTTGGAAATTTCAGAAAGTACATCTTCTTGGGAAAAGTGTGCACCTCTCTTGGGAAATAGTCTTCTAGGGTTTGTGAGCACCCTCTTGTGTGCTAGGTTTTCTTGGTGGTGAAGGTATTTCTCTTGAAGAATATAGCAAAGGATTGGCTGGGTTTTCTTCCCTTGTTGAGAAGGGTTTCCCATGATACTTCTTGTGTACGTGTGCATGGTGTTTCTTCTTGTGATCGTGGGTGTTGCAAAAAAATTGTTATGGTTTAAGTTAAATTCTAAAATGGAATGAACTTCATGCTTAAGCCTATCTTATTGAAAAATCAACAGCAAGACCCATTGTCTTCTAGGACCAAACCGATGTAGTGGATGTTTCTTTGTCGTTGGTGATTAGTGGCGAACAATAAGAATAGGAGGGACCATGCAAGATATATTGGTCAATATGACTCTCATCACTCCATGTATGTTATCTGTGAGCCTCAAGACATGATCTCCTTAGTTATCCCTAGCCTGGGGAGTGACATCTCGCTCCTACATGGGGACATGTGCTCACCGTAGAGCACATGAGAACCTCGGCATATCCTAATATGACGTGTGCCTACACATTCTCAATAAAAATTTCATAGTATCAGAGGTGGCACACTCACCCCTTATTCATATGAGAAAATATGTTAACTATCAAAAATCTAGAGCAAAAACTTGAAAAGAAAATTTTCGATATTTTGAACCTAACATGTCAATATGAGAATGCAATACATATAAATGAAACATAGCAATATGCAATGATAAAAGAAACGAATATGTAAATCATAAACATGTATGTGAATCCAAGCAAGATGCAACTATACTACAATGATATGCATGATGAAAATGCCTACCCTAACCTACCAACCTAATCTAGGTTAGCCTCAATGCTACATATAATCATATAGTCATTAAAACAATTATAGCACTATATCACAACACCTACCCTTGTGATTCATCATAAAACAAAATAAAGATAAATCAAGCACAAAAAGGTCATGATCTAGAACATCCATTACATCATAACTAATCATGAAGTCTAACACATTGAGGCAGGAGGGAGGGACAAAATCATGCCAAGTCACATTCTCATAAGAATGCTCAATCCATATTTGAATGGGGTTGTGACAAGATAAAGACTCATAATGTTATCTTAAAGACTCTGAAGGTTGACTATCCTAGATCTTATCACTCCTCGAGGCCTGAGAAGGTATGAACAAGACTCTAGAGAATGACTGACAACTACTCAAGGAAAGGCTAAAAGATTGATATGTCAAACTTCTTCTTAAAGAATTCAACCTACCTTTTAATTCTGAGAAAAATAAATTCCCTGAAGATAGCCTGGGACAAGGAATATTTTTCCTAGTTTCATCTTTAGTGGCATAGCAAGATGAAGGAAAAGAGGAAGGTTGGAAAATCTCATCACAAAAATACTTCTCCGGGAAAATCATGTCCTTACCCTCATCAAAATTGGAGCACATCATTGGTTGAAAACTTTCTTCGTAGAGTAAATCCACATGCTCAAAATAATGTGTATCAGATACCTCAGGGTATGATAGGAAATAATCATGGGAATGCTACAAAAAATCATCCCTAGGTAGTTGGAACAAATCATTAATCATGTCATCTCCTTTCTGCCAAACATCAAAATTAGTAGTAATCACATATGGATGTTGTAAAGGAAATAGTTGAATATGATCTTTAATATCATAAATGGGATCTTCATCATGACCACTCACATCCCATTTACGTCTCTCAAAATGTATAAACTCATCAATGTTGTCAACCACATCATCATATTCATTATAACATGAAGGGTGTAATACATCCAAGGGTTCCTCTAACACTTCTTCATTTTCCAAATCATGAAATAAAGCATCATCAAAAACGTGGAAAGGTAAATAACTCACCACATTATCTTCTTGGGTAGGAAGAATGGAAGCTTGGATGAATTCATCAAATGGAGGGGAAAACACCAGCACTACGTCTTCATGAGGAGGCTCTTCACAAATATTTTCCTTGGGTTCTTAGTTTTGAGCAAGATATGCCTTCCTGAGATACTTTACAATCTTAGTGGTGAAACCTACGTCTTCAAGGACTATTGTGAGATCTTGAGGGAAATCTTCATATGTTTGATGATTTTGGTGCCAATACGCAATAAATATACTAATGAGATCTATTAGTGAAGATATTCCCTTTGGTTTGCAACAGTCCTTGACCCAATTTTGTACTTTCGAGGGAAAGTAGCGTATAAACAAATTTATGTGTATGTCCTCGGGTTGTGGTTCTATTTCTCATTGGTACTCAAGGAACTCTATGATATTAATAACGACATAACCCATAACCCATTTTACAAGGCACTAATCTAATTTTGCATTGGAGAAATAAAATTGCTTGCATTGGGATACATAATTTTGAGAGATATTGAAATTGTCTAAGTTGGAATCTTTTCTTGGTGCCCTGGGATTCCTTAGGTCACCAAGGCGTCTTGATTAGACTAGTAAATATCTTGTTATCATTAATAAAAATATACATCCATTAGGGATGCATCAAAACATACTTTATCTCTTACTTTAACTTGCTTTTCAACCATGGAAATTCTATTGGAAGCCACTATTATTGTTTTACTGCTTATTAGCTAACTTTTTGTCAGTTTACTTGCTAATTTTCATGGTTGAAACTTGCTGCTGTAGAAAATGTTTGCTACAGCCACTTGTCTGTTACAAATACTCTTTGAAAACACTACATCACATCCTTCTAACACCATAAAATCTTGTGCTAAAGTATTGGGAATTAATCTACTTGTTTAGTGCTTCATTGCCCAATAAATATTCGATGTTTTTGATGGTTATTTCTACAGTAAAGAATTAATTTCATTGCTGATACATACTTTCATTTATTGTCATAGTTTAAGACAGAAATATTCACTTRCTTGTCCCATTAATCTTTGAGCTTGTATCTCCATCATTTTTCTTGTCTCGAGCAGGTCTAACACTTTGGTGCAGGTACACAAGGTACTAGCAACSTTTCTCCATTCACAAGACTTGTTTCCTAGCTCTCTTCCATATTCCATTTCTTAGCTTGACCTATAGGGGCATCATCTTCATTTACTACACTTTCTACCTCATTTCCCCCTAGGGTCACTCAGGATACCCCCCTTGTGTAGGATTTCTCCTTCACTAAAGCGAGGGGAGTACTTATCTAAGGTGACAGTGGGTAGGTATTCTCAAAGTTATTTCCATATTGTGGATTGGGTCAGGATTTTCCCAACCTACAATTTGTGCGATAACAAGACTTATCAAAAGATATGTCATTAAGGAGAATGACTCAATCCTCCCCGGCAACGGCACCAACATGTTATTCCGGGATTTGTAGTTATGAAAATCCCAACACAAGAATATCAAATCTTGTGTARCTCCTACCATTGTTACCTTAGTAATAAATCCCCTCGTTTTAGTGATKGAGGATGTCCACCACAAGGGAGGCTTCCCTGGTGACCTCAAGGGATCAAAGTACCAAGTTTTTTAATCAATCCTACCTACCCTCTCTTGATCACCTAAGTCAAAGTCTAGGTCAAAGGAAAGAGAGGTATGAAGCTCATATGGGTAACTTCCTGGAACAAGAACAATTTATAGCATATATAATTTGATTTCAAGGTACAAAGATACAATAAATGTCTCTTCAAAACACTAGACAACAAAATTTTTGTGGTTTTTATGAAATTGCAGCAGTACACAGTAGTACAACAGTAGTGAAGCAATTACAAAAACAGCAATAAATACACTTAATAATTGTAACAATTGACAATGATGACTTAGCATTTACTCAAGAGAATATCACCCAAATGTTAGGTGCAATTTCTGGCAAGTCAAACCACCTTTTAATCAATGTATACAACAAATTAAAGTGTATTAATATGGTTGTAGCAAACTTTTTCAACAACAGCAAGTTTGTAATCAAATTATCTCAACTTAGTGTTAGTAAACTTAGTAGATAGCTTGAGATATTCAAAATAAAGAGTTTGTTGACCACTTTCACCACAAGAGAGATTTAATGATTAGTGCCTTAGGGATATGGAGTCTTTACAATAGAAAACACAACTAGTCTTGGAACTTGATCTAGATGCAACCAAGAAGTAGGAATCAATCTCTAAGGTGCTATCATATTACAACCTTAGAGAGTGAATCTTGAGGAGGAGAATTTATATGGTGCAAGCACTTTTGGGCCCTAGAAACCTTTTCTCCCTTCTTGTAGCTTCACCTTATATGTCAACAATCAAGAGTCTAGGGATAAAATCCTAAAGTGATAGAACTTTAGGGCTTTAGGAGTCTAACCCTATGTAGGATTTCCTTCACAAATTTATGGATGAAATTAACCTTGTGAGAGGAGGAAGCACTTAAGCTCCTCTCTTAGGGTTTTTCCAAACAAGATATTCAATATGAACAAGTAAAATTCATCATGAAACATTCAATATCATGAAATGAAATTGCATAAATTTACTTACTTCACCAGGATATGACAAGAATAAACCCTAATTGCATAATTATCGTCCAAAAATCAGCAAATCATCCACACTTGACCTCCAAGAGATACCATGTGAGAGAGAGAATCCAATAACCCTTAAATAGTAAAAAATTCAGAAGTACTCTATCCCAAAATGGTGAGAGGATGTGATGATTCAATGAAAGTATTTGCTAGCCATATTTATATGGAAAGCCTAGAAATCCCAAGAGACTCCAATAAAAATTCATGTCTTTACAAGAGGGGTCGAACCCTTAAATTGTATTTACATAAATTCAAAATATAAAATTTACATCAAATGAAACCCTAGAAGGGTGACGTCATGCCCTAAGAGGGTGATAATGGGCTAGAAGAGATGACGTCAATATCCAATATGATATCATTGGGCCTCCAAATTCCAAGTGTCACTCTCTCATGTTCCAAGGTCCATGCTAAGTGCCTCCTCCCATCAAATCACCATATGAACCATCAAACCCTAGCCCCTAGGTGGCGTCAAGGGATAGAAGGGTGGCGTCTAGGCCTCCAAAGGAAAACATTCAAGTGGGGGAAGGTGCGATCACGTCCTTTGGTGATGCTAAGGTGCCTCCAAAGGAAATGTCCTTCATCCTCAAGGTGCAACGTTCATCATCAATGGTGCCCCACACGTGGGGTCTAGCATATATATCATGGGCTTCCAAGCCCATGTGAAGGTCCAAGTACGCCCTCCAAGGGTCCACAAGTCGTATGAATCATTCCAAGTAAGCCACATATAATGAGAGAACCACCCAAACATGTGCATCAAATCCCCCTTTTCAAATTGAACAAATGCTCAAAGACCTTATAAAATTTTCCAAATTTAGATATGGGATGGGTGTCTAGGTTCCCTATTGGGTAAGCTAATCCCCAAGTCTAGGAATTTTTCCCAAGAAGACCCCATCCATGCCATCTAATGAGTATGAAGTGGATGGGGGGCAAGTAATTCTAGGCATGGGGTTCTTGACATGCAAGGGTTCGCATTGTCTCACTAATGGGTGCCTTTGTGGAGAGTGTGTTGCACCTTGGTTTGCAATGCAACCTTTTTCCATGCCCTTTCCATTTAATTTATTATGATCCAAATATTGAGTACTATGTGCAATGGAAAGTGAGTACTGCAATTCCATTTTAAGATAGAAACACACATAGTGTCATATGCAATGGAAAGTAAGAGACACCGCAAAATGCATTTCCTCAACAAGCGGGACATTAGTTAATTATGTGTCTAGAAGGTCCTTGATTTTTATGGAGAAGTGCCTTATTGCTCTCATGACCTTAGGGAGAGCATCTGGAAGGATAATGATTGGATTTTTTTTCTTTTTCCAGCTACAACACCTATGGGCCTTTATCCCCTTCTTCCCATGAAATGAGGTACAATCCCTTCTTGGGGTCAATGAACCCGAAAACCCAAACGATAAGGAAACAGAGGGGAAAAAATGTGGAAAGTGGTAAATATGAATGGGAATGGTATGATCATCCTTCCAAGAACCCCTCAGTAGAAACCATTTTCTCAAGGGTGACCAACTCACTAGGATACAATGACAACCAGCAAGGTGAAATTAGGCAAAAGGTATAATTTCCAAGAAAAAGCTCCATAATCAAGAAAGGACTCTTTACAACATGCTCAAATTCTTCAAATATTAAAGTGACACTTACCATGAGACCAGACTTGTTACCTTATTAATAAAGACCCACTATCTTCTGGGACCAAACCAGTGTAGTGGATGTTTCTCTGCCACTGGTGATGAATGGCGAACAATAATAATATGAGGGACCCTATGGGCTCTGTTGGTCAACATAAATTTTGGCACTCCATGTTTGCTACCTATGGGCCTCGAGACATGATATCCTTAGTTACCCCTATCCTGGGGGGTAACAATGCTCATATCACTATTTTCGACCTCCAACATATCAGGATCTAGCTCAGGTAATGACCAAATACAAAGTGAAAATTGGAATTAGATATATGAATTCCTCATAAAAATATTAGCATCAAAATTATGGCCACTTATGTGATATCAATGGAGTTGTTTATTTACCATTCCATCCACCATGCCATAAATAAGTTGACCATTGGTATTGTTGGTCAACACTCGATGTGATGCTGGTAGAAAAAATTTATAGTCAAAATACTCTTGAAAGAGAAAAATATATATCATACATAGGAATCTATTTTATTCTATTTCAACCTTTTAGAATACATTATACTTTGCCCATGAACCTATGTAGCCAATTTATTATCCAATTGTATTGAAAGTCTCATGTAGTTCTTCAATCATTTGCAATATTCGGTGCTCAAGTTGCAGGATTATGTCACCCCTCCATAATTAAAACACAAGCGGTATGATGTATCACGTAAGATCTGACTTGCAAACAAAACTTTGCTTCTTTGATTAAACACAAAGATTATTATTTACAAATTAATCTTATCATTCACACAATGAATAGAATATAGAGTGGCTTGCCTTCCTAAGAGCTTCACTCATTTTGGGCTACCTATTGTTGATGTCTTTGTAGCTTCGATAGGTATTCCCACTAGTGGCCTTGGTGTCGAGTATGTGGGAATTTTCATTAGCACGAGTTTACACTTTATTTTCGGTAAAAACGCCCTTGGATTTGTGTTGGGGCTTCATGGGTTTGATGATGGGATTTGTGGGATTGTGTTGGTGCTTCACACACACAAGGAGGAATATAATATTCTAATTTAATGTTGAGTTTAGTAGAGGGCTCCTTAGAGTAAGATAAGGGATTCTAAACTCACATTAGACTCCTATAAAAAGAGAGGAGAGAAGAGATTGTGACAATATCATCGTGACATTGTGACATAATGGAGTTGGCATAAGTGAGTCTGCACTTGTGCTAGGAGTCTTGGTGATTTTAGCAAGGTAATTTCTGCAACTTTGGAAAATATGGCCTAGGGTTAAGGACTCTCTATTTTTTTTTCTTGGCAGGGAAAGCACAAATGTGAGGTGAGGAAGGTCGCATGTGTGGAAGAGAGACAGTTGCAGAAGGGAAGAAGTCGCATGTGTGGGGTGAACCGTATCGAATTGTTTATACGGTACTTCAGTACATGTACGCAAGTTTCAATGGAGACAGTCGTGTATGTACACGGGTTGTACTAGAGACGGTTGTGTACGTATGGACAGAAATTTATAGGCAGCATTAGGTTCGTACAGGCTGACGTCAGCAATCGTAAAGGCTGACGTCAATAGGTCGTACATGTACAACTAGAGAAGATTTGTAAGTTGGGATTTGTCCTAGATATTTTGTTGATATTTTGTGGTTTTGAGCAGACTGGTTTTGTCCTCATATTTGGAGACTTTTGTGATAGTTGAGAGGATTGATTTTTCCCTCAGGAAAATTTGAATTGGCTAAATTGTGAAACATAACTTTTTGTGTCTCAAGTGCACGGATGATTTATCTCTGATTTTGTTGTTTCTGTTGTTGTAGTTTTCTGTCATAATTTCAGTGTAAAAATGTTCAGTGATAACAACTAGGGTTTATGGTTTAGATCAGTTGGAAGTAATTTCCATATCTGAAATTAGTTGCATATGAAAAATTAGCATGGTATCAGATTTGAGGCTTTGAAGAAAGAGAGGGAGTCATCTCTTGAGACACATTTGTTGTTATATATTGGTGATACAACAGATTTGTTGTTGCACATTTTGTTTTTTGTTTCGGGTAGGTTGCAATGGTGAGCACTTTGAAGATTGAGGATAGGTTGGAAGGGGAAACAAATTTCCGATGTTGGAAGGCCATGATTCTCCTTCTCTTAGAGGAGAATGATCTCAAATAATATGTTGAGGATGTGGTTGCAAATCCCATTGATCCGCAAGAATTGGAATCCCATAAGAAGAAGGAAGTAAAGGCCAAGTGGATGTTGTTGGATTTCGTGAAAGATCACCTGATTCCTCACATCTCAAAGAAGATTTCCAAGGATATGTATGATTATTTGGCAGGGTTTTACCAAAGTGGGAATGCAAGCCAGAAGTTGATCTTAGAGAAGTTGATATGTTCATCTTGGACACAATTTCCATCTATGTTATGCAAAAAACTCATATTTGTGACCATCTTGTAGCCATTGGTGAAACAGTGGATGACATTGAGTTGGTGAATATGGCATTGAGTGGTCTTCCCAAGTCTTGGGAACCATTTTTGTAGGGGATTTGTGCATGAGAGAAGTTGCCACATTTTGACAGTTTATGGACCAATTTCATCCTGCAAGAGACCCAGTTAGAGTCTAGGAATGGAAAGAAAAAGGGAAGTGGTGATGACAACCAGGCTCTAGTTTCTCGTGCTAGAAAGGGAAGAAAAGGAAGTTCTCCATAGAGAGAGGCATATCCAGAGACAAAAAGGAAGAAGGACCTTAGTAAGGTCAAGTGTTTTTCTTGTCATGAGTATGGCCATTGTGTTGCATAGTGTCCACAATGGAGGAAAGGGGGAAGGAGGCAGTAGGCATCAACAGCGGAGGTTGATGAGGTTGTAGATAAACTCTAGAGGGAGTTCTTATTGGTCTCCACCTTTCAGGTGAAATCTCTAGCAGTGAGACCTGGTTGGTGGATAGCGGAGCCTCGTGTCATATGATAGGAGTGTGAGAGTTGTTTGACAACATCACAGAGACTGGCTCAAATTTGTATGTGGGGCATGGTATGGGTACCAAGCATGCAATATGAGGATTTGGAATAGTTTCATTCTGAATGGACTAAGGATATGTGTTGAGGGTATCAAATGTACTATGGGTGTCAAAATTTAGAAGAAGTGTGCTCTCAATATCAATGATCAAGGAGAATGTTTATGCAGTCTTGTTCCGAGATAGAAAAGTGTTATTCATGCCCGGGAGGTCTAGCTCCAACATAGCAGTGGTTCTTGGAGTTAGAGAGGGAAACCGATATAGACTGAAGGGATATCCTATGTGAGCTATGGCCATTAGTAGCAGAGTGAAAAAGGGTAACAGAGTGACAGAGGATGTGGATCAGGTAGCTCTGGAGGTTGTACAGGCTCAGAGGGAGTTAGATTTCAGAGGGACTCAGCCCTCAAGATACGGAGGGGAGGACCAGCCTACCAATACCATCAAGAGGAAGTTTGACTTCAAAGGGAGTCAGTAATCTCAAAGGGAGTATCACTCATCTAGAGGAAGTCCACATTCAAGTGCATATGGAAGAGAGGAATCTTCCAAGATCGTCAAGAAGGTGTCATGGGTTGAGGAGGCTAGAAAAGAGGCTCAAAAGTGGAAGGCTTTTATGTCTTCCAAGAAGGATCAATGTGATATAGCAAGACTTGCTTCAGTGATAGAGGGATCAACCAATCAGGAGGATTGGAGTGTAGTTGTGGTAGCAGATCCAGAATGGAAAGTGTTGTCCCCAGCTCCTAGGGATAACTAAGGAGATGATATCTCGAGGCCCTCAAGTTGCATACATGGAGTACCAAGAGACATCTTGACCAGCGGTGTCAACTTGCATAGACAGACACCCACCTCGCCACCACAGTTCCAGGTTCATCATGAGGGTATCCACCACATCAGATGGATTTTGGAATGCATTGGGTCTTGCTCCATGAGGTACAAGTCAGGTATTATGGTGAGTTTTATTTCAATATTTTAGGCATTTTATTTTGTTTCATTTTAAACCACCTTTTATTATGTAATGTTTTCTCAAACATTATTCTTTTTTCCCTGTTTCACTTTGGTGGTTGAAATTTCTCCCCTGGTAAGTGGATCACCCTTGGGGATATCTTTTCCACTAGGAGGTCCTCTTGATGATTCATCATGCCATTCCTGACCATACTTGTCACTTTCCACACTTCATACCCTCGCCTTTTAGGATTTTTGGGTGTATTGGACCAAGAAGGGATTGTCCCTCATGTCATGGGAAGAAGGGGTTGAAGTCCCAAAGGCTTGTAGCTGGAAAAAGACAAAATTTGATCATGAACCTTCTATATTCTCACCCAAGAATCCCTAGGACAATGAAATGTCTCTCATAAGAAACTGATGGGACCAATGAAAAATAACCAATACAAATGCCAACTAAGGTGGAGCATGTTTGGGAAAAAAATTGCATGCTTGGGTAGAAGCCCCAACTTGGCTTCGACTTGGAAACATCTTAAAAAGAATAAAAGGCAATAAATTGGCTTGGAAAAAATTTGCATTGAAAATGAAGGTGCATCACACCCTCTAAAAAGGCACCCATAAATGAGACACTATGATCCCTTGTATGTCATGAACCCCATGCCCAAAAGTCTTTCCCCCATCCATGTCAGTTCATCCACATGACTTAGAGAAAGGTCCACTCAGAAAACACTCCTAAAATTGAGGTATGATTCACCCAATAGGTCGATTTGTCAACCCCCCCATACCTAAACTGGGCAAATTTCATAGGGTATTTAAGCACTTGTTTGTTTTGATGAGGTGGTTTGGATGTACATGCTTAGATGGATCTTTTATCGATTTGAATTACTCATCATGATGCACTTTTTTGACCACCTATTTCGACTAGGGGTCAACATCTTGTATCATGAAGTGATGTACCTTATGGTGCAACAAATTTCGAAGAATTATGGCTTAGCAAGGAAACTTTTGCCCCTAGCACGTATTTCTGTGTAATCAGAATGTTCGCTCCCCTGCGTGGAATAATAATGTAATAGGTCAGCATGAGTCAATTTTTAGTTAGTTTCCTAGGACTTTATCATTAGGGAAGTCCTATCATCAAGTCTTTTTTTTCTTCAGGTAATTAATCTTTCCTACTAGGCAATTTTAATTATCCTTGAGTTTTTCACTCACAAAATCCTCCAAAGTGGTGAAAGGCGTTCTAATGAAAAATCCCAATGGAGTGAATAAGGTTTAGGAATTTTAAATGACCATGCTATATATCTCCTAGAGTCTTGCGGAATTATGTTAAGTTTTGATATGTTATTTTTAATTATTAAAATTTTCCATTAATTGGAAATTTTAATTATTTTTTATGTAAAATGTAAAAATTTGGTCCTTGTGGATTTTGTATAGGGGTGTGAGTACTCAAATCAAATGGCAGATAACCCCCTACACTCTTGGACCAAATTTCATCTCAATTGGACAATTTTTGCTAGGTCATTGTCCATGAGGAGTCCAAGTCAGTCAAAAGTCAGCAAATAATTGGCTAAATTAAAAAAGGCAAAAATTGTAAAAATGTCTCAAGTCATGAGAGAGAGTGGGGAAATGATTTCTAATGTATTTCCTAAGTTGAAAAAATGATTTTCCACTTAAAAGACCCCCCATTCCAAGCCAACAACGAAAAGTGAGTCTCCCTAGTGAAAAGTGCACCCCCTTCCTCATGAACTTAGGGAAAAGTAAAAAAATGCTTAAAACCCTAATTTATCCCTTCCTATAGCCTAACCTCATGTTTGAAAAGTCAAAAGGTGTTTTCCCCCTTCACATCTCACCCATCAAACCCTAACTCGTTAACAAAACCCTAAAAGTGTCTCTTCCTTGACTTTGTCTATCTCTCTTGGATGAATGACACTTGTAATTCATCCAAGAGGGGTTTCTCCTCTCTCCCTCATATAAATGAAAGCCTCCCCCTCCTCATTTTCACATATATTCTCACAGCAACTCTATTATGCCAAAATCTCTCCCATCTCTCCCTCATTCTCTCCCATCTCTCATGATTCTTAGTGTCATTGGACAAATCTTCTCTTATGTAATTGGACAAATCTTCTCTTATGTAATAAAATAGAGGTTTTGGAGGATTTTGTGTGTCTCTTGGAGTATTATTGGAGCCCTTGTTTTTTGTGTATGAGGTAATATTGTTGCAATATATTTCTTTTGCATTTTCTTGCTTGCAGTTTACTTGAAGAACCAAGCAAAGTATTTTGTTTGGGATAGATTAGTAGTAGTCTTACTATTAATCTTTGTGAGTTGTCTCTAATTAATTTCGAAAGTATTTTGCAAGTTGTTAGATCTCTCTCACCTTCTTTTGTATTTTGTAGAAAGGGTTTACAAAAATATGCAAGTTACTAAAGGCTTGGAGGAGTGGATTTCAAATCTGGAAATCCATGTTTTTCAGTCATCCAAATCTCTTCTATTTTCTATTTTTATTTTCAGTAATTTATATATCAGTTTTAGCTTTATTTCCTTAAAAATCTGCAATCTAATCTTTCATTTTTATGTTCATAAATTTTTGTCTAATTATTTATGTTCATTATTATAATCTAAAAAAACATTTTCGAAGTCATTTTAGCAATTTCCAGCAAGAATATCTTGTTTTTTGCAGGTTTTTGCAGGTTAGAAGAGGATTTTTGCATCTTTTTTACCCCAAGACACTCAAGGAGACATCCAAGGGTCTTGGTACCAAACCCTCTTATCTACTTCACTTTCTAAACAATTGTAAGCAGGACAGAGAGTCTCTTGGGCTTGAATTCTCTCCACTTTAATTTCCAATCTGTAAAGTGTAAATAATCTTTATATTTTTTTCCACACCTTGCAAAGAGATTGGCTATGCCATCCATGCAATATCGTGAAGGCTAGGTTTAGATTTAATTTTATGCATTTCTTTAATTTTACCCACCTTGGCCAAAACTGGTAGGCTTGTCCTTCATCTTGCGCCATTGTTGTGAGGTTGTACTTTATTTTTCAGTCATTTAAAATTTATTTTGCCCACACCTTGCAAAGAGATTGGTCTAGCCATACATGCAATATCGTGAAGGCTAGTCTAAATTTTATTTTGTACAAAGTAATCAAACTTGTGCCCCGCCTTTGCCCAGTATTCCCTCCCCTTTCCACTTTGTGGATCTTGGGTAACTAAGAAAGGGAAAAGGATTGAGAGGTTAGACTAATTAGGCACCCAAATTCATATTGCTTCTACCCCCAAAAACGGTGACTTGGGAGGCTACAATGTGATGTCTTGTTCCCAAGAGTAGGCTAGCAGGGAGTGACTTAGTAGTCTATGTGTTCTCGTAGACTATAGTCAGGCACAAATAGGGAACAAAGGGAGAAATAAAGGTGATTTGGTGGCTAAACAATGAATTAAGCCAAAAAGCATAGGAAAAGTCATGTAAGCCTAAGTAAACGAAGAACTAGAACGAAAAGGTGCTAAAGGGCGACTCAATTAATTAATTACTCACCTTAGGAGGAAAAGCGCCTAGCTTAAGTGAAGTCAGTGGTGAATTAGATCAGGAAGAATATAAAGGGAGGAATCCGATCTACTTCCTCATTATGTTATGATTTTATGTTGAGATATTTGCAGAGGAGGAAATCGACCCCCTTGTTGTTTTGTGGATTTATGGAGAAAAATCACCACCATTGATCAGTTTCGGTGTTGAGAGACACACCCTAGCCTATCGGAGATACCATCTAGGTATTTCACTGTGCATTATAGTGTCTAGTTCAGTGATTGTGCAGCTCATCCAGTGAGGGTGCAAGTGTTTGAGAGAGGGTTTGTGTGGTCGCTTGTGACAGTTCAAATTTGGTTGATTCCTTCTAACTCATTAGAGAGCTATCCAGGGTGCACCTATTGAGCCATTTGTCGTCCATTTTCGACGGTGGAATCTTACGGAAAGTGAAAAATAGTCATTTAGAGCATAGCTCCAGAGAAAGCACATTTGGGGTTCCAGGGGACATTCCGAGACAGATCTAAGGAATCCCTTCTGAACCATTACAGAGGAGACCAGGACAATCGTTTTGAGTTATTCATCGTCAGATTCTGACGGTGGGATCACTAGGGCGCACTCATTGAGCCCAGGAGGTGTGCAAACACCGAGGGGGTGAAATCCAAAGATTTAGAGGTTGGATCTTCAGTCCAACAGTCATCGGGATCATTCTAGAGGCCAGGGCGCATCTTTTGAGACAGTTTCCATCTCATTTTGACGGGTATCGCCATCAGGGCGATTTTTCTGGATTCTACAGCAATTACCATGAGCTGCCAAACTTCTTTTTGTCGATTCATCCATGCATGCACAAACCAGCACCCATTATTCTATTCACGGGTATTTCTTATCTGTTATTTTTTATTCCAGTGACGATCCATGAGATCTAACTGACGATTATCATATTTGCTTCCAGTTATTATTGTAATTCCTGTTTTTCCAGCATTATATATATATCAGTGAGTTGTGTTGTCCTTATTTAGCATGCACTAACTTATAATGCTAAAACATATAATAAATTGGAACACACATGCAAAAGTCACCAACATCATCACACAATAACTCAAACGCATTCAGAAACCCCCAGAGTATCAGATTCAGTAGCTAAAACCGGCGTTCAGCAGTAGATATCTAGATCAACTCGATCAGAGATATTTCAGTGGTATCAGAGCCTTCTTCCTGCCAGCCTGTGAAGAAGTGCTTCTCATGACCCCATGATTCTGAGAACAGGTGAAGAATACCTCGAGGGTCAAGGACATATTGGGGAAGAGTACATTCAGTACCGCAGAGTTGATAGTATAGATAGGAGAGATAGAAACCAAAGGGATTACACCCTCTTCCACACTCAGTCAGATACAGATCCAAAGATATAGGACAGAGAGCACATCAGTTCAGACACAGAGGCCAATATAGAGAGGACTATGGGTGACAAGCGTGAGACACTCAAGGGTAGGGGGAAAGGCCTCGAGATACATTTTGACAGTACGCAGTGCATGTTGAGTGACCTAACTAGGGGACAGAGAGACCTGTTGAGAGCCATACAACAGATGAACCTTAGTGCACAGATGCTCTAGCATAGCATGATAACTATAGGTGCCAATGTCAAAGGAGGGCCAAGTGGTTCAGGAGGACACCAGGGAGGTGGGGCCAGTGGCTCCAGTGGATCTCAAGGAGGGGCTAGTACAAACCCTTCACCAGCTCGAGATTACAGATCGTCTGGGAGGATTCCTCGACCTTTATATCCACAGTTCTAGA
>ML788177.1:228329-246497 GCA_009831015.1 Picea engelmannii | reverse complement strand
ATATCAGTGAGTTGTGGTGTCCTTATTTTGCATGCATTGACTCATATTGTTAAAATGTATAATAAGTTGGAACACACATGCAAAAGTCACCAACATCATCATAGAGTAACTCAAATGCATTCAGAAACCCCAAAGTATTAGATTCAGTAGCCAAAACCATAGTTCAGCAGTAGACATCCAGACCAGTTGGATCATGCATATTTCATACAAGGGGTTGAAGTCGGGGATGGCTTCACAGCACTATGTGTTGTAACGTCCCCAGTCATCCATATCAGGCCACACTACGCCAGAGAACTCCTTTTGTTCTCTCTGGGGAACATACCTAGTATCCAATTGAGTTATGCCACATGAATTTTTTGAACTGCATGCAATTAAAATATACACACAGAGAACTCTTGCGGAAGCATTATATATAAAAAGTAAACATACAAATACATCTGTAAATACACGAATTCACACTGAAATAATAGTAAACATGTACATGCAGCATATACAGGAAATATCCATAAAAATAAACACAGTTATATTTGCACATATAATAACCCATAAAAACAAGCACATAAATAACAACGCAGCATGTAAATTTATCACACAATTGACACTTATCTTGGTAAGAATGTCACCAAATGTGTGCAGACCTTCCACGAACCTCCCATCCTTAGACCACACTGTTCATCACTCTCAACAGTGAGTCACCCCCGAGCTGGGACTAAACTTCACCCGGGTAAATGGATTCCTAACGAGGCTAAAGGCTCATGGACAATAGGAAAGACTCTGTCTCAGATGCCAACTCAAAATAACAACCTGCATTCCCTCATTCCCCACATGCATGTCCCACCCAAGAAGTTTTCCCCTTCTCTTCTCAACAGTCCTTCGGCTGCCCCACTTCCTTTCCGGGCTTCAGCAACAGGTCGGACAGGAAGTCTCAGAGCAGTGTAGCTACAGTTTAGCACCTTCAGGAAATCAATTCCCAGCAATTCTCTCACCCAGAGAATTGCTCACAGGCCTAAAAACCCACCTCTTCAATATCCCAACTCCCAAGCTAACCAGATACACCAACACAAAATGGCTATGGGTACAAGTTCAGGTACAGTCATGAAGATACGAAAGATAGCTCAATGGATGTGTGCATGCTCATGGATGATTGATTGGATGACTGAATGATGGAAGGAATGATGGAAAAAGATGGGAAAATGAACTAAGTCCCAACAATATGTATGCATGTCCCCAACTTGACACTTGTCATGTTGGGAGCTACTTTGGCCCACTTGTCCCCAACTTTACAACTTAGGATAAAATAATTATCCATACTTTATGATTTAAGAAATATTAATATAATATTCTTTTTTTGCTTAACCTCCCTAGCTTAGCCCCTTTCCTTTAAATTTTAGGCCCCTCCCTTTCCCTAACCAATGGATTTTAGTCCCCCATATATTTTATCATGGCCGGTCCACACACAGAGATATATTTTATATTAATTATGATACATGTACAAAAACAGACGCACTGGCCTTTAACATCTAGGTCTCCGACCTAATCAAAACATAAGCATCCTAGCTTATAATAACTGGATCACCAGCCTATAAAACATAGCATATACACAAAGTCTCACTAGCCTCACAATCACGCGCACTTAAGATGTTGGACGCGGTATCCTGGAATTTGCACACTTCATCATTTCACTGCGCAGTACATGCGCGCTATGCCATGAAAGGTGCATACAAAATGATGTCAGACAGCTCACCAGTTTAAGTACATTTTCATTTACATTTACAATTGGGTTCAGCCTTAGGGATATTACAATCCCCTCCCCTTATTTATGCACTGTCCTCAGTGCATCATGTACCCATGTACAACAAAATTTCAAAAATCCTCAAAAAGATGAGGGTATTCTACCCGCATTGAATCCTCGTGATACCAAATAGAGTCCTCGGGACCGTACTAGGTCCATTGGACCTTTACAAGCTCTATGGCTCGGTTCTAGATCTATTTGATTTTTCGATCCATAATGCATATCAGATGCACTTGGAAAGCGCCTTCTTACTCCACCTGAATCACATTCCAATCAATAACATGATTAGCATCAGGTATATATTTCTTGAGAAATGATACATGGAATACAATATGAACAGACATATATGCAGGCAATGAAATCATATAAGCTACTGGACCAATCCTCTCTAGGATTTCAAACGACCCACAATAGAGAGATGCCAACTTTTAACAATTTCCCAACTTCAGGGAACTTCTGTTGGATTTCACTTTCAACAATACATGATCACCCACTTTAAATTTCCTGTGAGGTCTACCCTTATCAGCATAACTTTTCTACCTGTCTTGGGCAGCCTTTAAGTTTTGTTTTATTTTTAGCATTTGATCTTCCATTTCCTTAAGCAACTCTAGCCCAACTATTTATCTGTTTGTTGGGTTATCACAGCTTACTGGTGTGTTGCACTTTCTGCCATAAAGTGTCTCAAATGGGCTCATCTTTAGAGATGTTTGGTACCCATTGTTATAAGCAAACTCTACCAAGTGTAGGTAGTCTTCCCATTTTGATGGTTTATCCATCACATACATCCTTAACATATATGCAATCACTCGATTCACCCTCTCTGTTTGTCCATCTAATTCTGGATGATAAGTTGTACTAAAATTCAAATTTGTTCCAAATCCGTTAAATAATCCCTTCCAAAATTTTGAGGTAAATTTTGGATCTCGGTCATACACAATTGTCTTGGGTATCCCATGTAATCTAGCAATCTCTTTCATATAAACATCAGCAATGTTCGCTGCCTTGTGAGTGAGTTTAACTGGAATAAAATGGGCAGCTTTAGTAAGCTTATCCACCACTACCATGATAGAATCATATTGCTTGTTTGTTCTAGGAAGTTTGGTGATGAAATCCATTGTTACAACTTCCCATTTCCACTTAGGAATGGGTAATGGTTGTAGCAAACCATTTGGGTGTCTATGTTCAGCCTTTACCCTTTGGCATTCCAAACATCTGGCAATAAAATCAGCAACCTCTTTCTTCATGCATGCCCAATAATATTGGCTCTTGACAACTGCAACGGTTTTTTGATATCTTGGGTGCCCAGCATAAGGCACATTATGCATTTCTCTCAATATCAGAGTTTTCAATTCATGGGAATTTGGTATGTAAATTATGCCCATGTACCTGAGAATTTCATCATTATCTATCTTGTAATCTTCAATTTTATGTTGCAAAATACCTTGATGTAATTTTTCCACTAATTCCTTGTATTGCAAATCTTATTTGGCAGCCTCTATAATTTTGTCTTTCAAATCTGATTGGTACATGCTAATGGCTATAGCATGCAATTCATGTACTCTTATGCTGAGTGCATCAGCCACTCTGTTATCTTTCCCTTTGATATGCTTTATATCAAAGTCATATCCACTTAGAAATTCTAGCCATCTGGTTTGCCTAGCATTTAGAGTTGGCTGATCAAATAAATATTTCAAACCATTATGGTATGTCCTCAACTCAAACTTTTTCCCCATGAGGTAGTGTCTTTAATTCCTCATTGCATGCATTATGGCTGCCAACTCCAAATCATGAGTGGCATAGTGTATTTTATGCAACTTCAACTTCCTTGATTCATAACATATAACAAACCCATTTTGAGTGAGAACTCCATCAAGTCCTTCTTTACATGCATATGTGCATACAATGAAGTCTTCATTTGGGTCTGCAATCCTTAGTATTGGATCACTTGTTAATAATTTTTTCAAGTGTTGAAAACTATTTTCACAATCCAATGTCCACTGAAACTTCACACCCTTTCTTTGCAAGGAAGTGATTGGGTGTGCAATCTTTGAAAATCGTTCAATAAATATCCTATAGTAGCATGCAAGACCCATGAATGATCTCACCTCTGTCACATTATTCGGTGCTTACCATTCTCTAATGGATTCTATATTCTCTGGATCCACTGTTATCTCATCCTTTGAAATGATATGCCCCAAATAATGAATTCGCTTCTGATAAAATGAGCACTTGCTCAATTTGGCATGCAATTGATTCTCCCTTAATACTTGCAACACCATCCTCAAATGATGTTCATGCTCTTCCTCTGACTTAGAATATATAAGAATGTCATCCAAAAAGACAATGACAAACTTGTCTAAATATTCTCAAAAAACACCATTCATTAAGCACATGAAAACAGTTGGTGCATTTGACAACCCAAATGGCACCACTGTGAACTCATAATGACCATACCTTGTTCTGAAGGCGGTCCTGTTGATATATTCCTCTTTAATCCTTACCTGATGGTATCCTGACATGAGATTTATCTTTGAAAATATTTTTTCATCCTTCAATTGATCAAAAAGTTCATCAATCCTTGGCAGAGGATACTTGTTCTTAACAGACACTTTATTCAACTGTCTAAAATTAATGCACAATCTTAATGTTCCATATTTCTTCTTCACAAACAATACTGGGGCACCCCAAGGTGACACACTTGGGTGTATATACCCCTTCTTAAGAAGCTCTTCAGGTTGCATTTGCAACTCCTTCAGCTTTGGTGTACTCATTCTGTAAGGAGTCTTTGACACTAGAGCTACTCCAGGCATTAAATTTATAGAGAAATCAATATCTCTCTTTGGGTGTAGTCATGGTACCTACCTGAACACATCTTCAAAATTTTCCAAGACTTCATAATATTCTAAACTTGGCACCTTATCTTTAGGTGTCTCTTACATATGTGCTGCAAAGATTTGACACCCTTTTCTGTAACATTTCTTCAGTTGCAATGCTGAAATTTCTCTGATGGTTACTGCTCTGGAAATTCCCTGTACCTTCCTTAGGGTCCCTTCCTCATCCAAGCAAGTAAATGCTTTGTTATGACAGTCTAGGATGGCATGATGTTGGTCCAACCAATCCATCCCAATTAGACAGTCATAGGAACCTAAAGGCAAGATGTTTAAATCTTCCCTAGTGTTCATTCCATTCATGTCCATAAGACATGACTCAACCGTCTCATTAACTTTTCTTTTGGCACCTGTATCCAGTTGCACCAACCAAGATTTTCCATGCTTGCTTCTTGGAAAATGCAAACTTTCCACCATCTTAGGATCTATATAACTATGAATAGCTCCTGAGTCTATTAAAATATAAATGGTTTGGTTGTTGATCATACCTTCCACTTCAATTATATGTGACTAATACTTTGCTAGCTTGTTGTCCAGGGCTGCATAGATCCTTGGCACATTTCTCCCCATCTCCTCCATTGTTTCAACTTTATGTACATTGTGAACAGTTGTCACTTTTTCACCTCTGTGAGGACAATCTCTGAACATATGATCTCCTTTACAACCCCAACATTGAATAGGTGGTTTCCTTGGCCTTTGACCCCCTTTTTCAATCGCTCTGGGCTCTCTAGGAGTTTGTTGTCCCTGTGGATTATTTTTTAAGAATGGTGGCTTAGACCCCTTCTTCCTCTGATCCACCTTGAATTTATTTTTGTCTTTTCGAGATTTTTGGAAAGTTGGCCTTTCTTTCTGTTGATCATATAGGCACTTAGTTCGCCTTATAGTTTCCTCCAATGTCCTTGGATCATCATATTGTATTTTGTCACTGATGAATGATGGAAATCCACTCAAATACCTTTGAATCTTCATTGTCTCATCCTTGATGAAAGATACATACTTCAACAGTTCTAAAAACCTTCTTTCATATTCATCTATGGTCATACTCCCAAGCTTGAGTTCAAAGAACTCTTTCATTTTCTTGTCATAGTATCTCTTAGTCAAGTATTTATTCTCAAAATACTTATTGAATTCCCTCCAAGTAACACTTTTCTCTTTGATGCATTGCACCTGCAAAAGATAATACCACCACATGGATGTCTCTCCCTTGAGTTGATAGATAGAAATTCTACCTTCTGCATGAGAAGAATAATTATGCAATTGAAAATACTTTCTCATTCCCATCAACCATGTCTCTACATCTTCATCCTTCTTGTGCTCACCATCACATGTAGGATGTTTGATTTTGTCCATTTCTCTTCATAGCTCATCCACTCCAGACCTCTTATGCTTTCTGTTAGGGGATGGACTTGAGCTGCTATGTGATCTCTTATTGGAATGCCTTGGGGAGTGGTGGTGATGTCTGCTAACACTTCTTGCTTTTCTTTTCTCATCAGAAGGCCTGTGACTTCCTTATTTTCTTGAGCCACTCTCCTTATCCAAATTCTTTTCTATTATGTTCAAGCTCTCCAAAAACTTCATGTTGAATTCATCATGTTGCTCCTTGGATCTCATAAGACTTTCATTATCATCTTTATGGTTTTGGACATCCTTTTTCAATTTTTTAATGGCCTCTCCATATTCATGTTTTCATTACTTTCATCTCCATGTCCATTGGAGTTTGTTCCTTCAATGCCCAAATGGACATCCATCCCTCTAATATCATCCTCCTGACTGTAAGTCCCCTGTGCCTCTTCCATTACTCTTGACTCTATGTTGATATTGAACTGATCTAATTGTTGTTAACTCTCCAAAATTTTCAGCCAACAAAACTTTGTCAGGCAAATTGTTTCAACAATTTCATGAACCATTCTGGTTCAATAATACATATAAGAATTCTCTCTTCTGATTTCCTGAAATAATGAATGCCCAAATAAAATTTTTGGGTGGATTATTATATTCCACTTTCCAACACCTTTCCAACGCCTGCTCCCATGCTCAATTCCGAGTCTTGAGCAGAAAGTTATGGTTATTAGAAATTTGTCCATTAATTTTTTTTCTGTTCATTTTTCAACTTGGGGCAATTATGCGTTGTAATTATTCATTTTTGCACCTACTCCTTTGGATCTTTCGTAGGATCTCAATTTTGTTTCATCATATACATACTATGGACACTTTGTCCAATTTTCACCTCTTTCTGGGTTATGGGATGCTAGTTACAGTCGGCTGAAGTTCTAGGCCAAAATACCATATTGTAACTGATATGCTACAGGTACCTTATTTTCCATATTAAACTCTTTTAACATGCCCAAAAATTTAATTTAGCTATTGGAATGTCTTCTATGGTTCCATATCTTTCCATTAACTTCTCCTGCGCCTCAATCTGATTCTGGAGCAAAAAGTTATGACTCTTTGAAGTTAAATGGGTCTTAAAATTTACCCTTCACTATTTGTGTTGTAACTTTATCATAAAAGCTCTGTTTGACGAACGGTTTACACCATTAGAAATATCTCTCTAAACTCTTTTATTTGAACTGTAGAGAGAGTGTGTGCCTTTCGTACACCTCTGTCTCATGGTTTTTGAGTTGCTAAAAACGCTCTCAAGGGCCTCAAAAACGCGCTGCAAAAAGATGACGTTCAAATGATATAAAACGTCGCAGAAAATCACTGGTTTTCTATTGTTGTTCTCCCTTCAAACAACTTGGCACGCACAAAATTCAACTTGTAAACCCATACTCACCATGCACAACAACAGCACAAGGTAAATCGTGCTTCATGCACTTTAAAACCACTATTAATCACTTCTCAGTCGTGCTAATAACTTGTGCGCACTACTTTTATGTCGCGCGCCAATATCCACCGCGCGTAGTTTTTGTATCGCGCGCTGATATTCCACACGCATTGTACTCTACACGGTGCACCATGCCAGAGTTTAGTATGTCTCCACCGCGCACCAAAACTCTGCGTGCACCACTAACTAAACTGTCACGTGACAACATATACCCACATTGTGCGCGCACCAACAAAACTCCTTTGTGCTCTGCTAACATTGCGCACACCACGCGCGTCATTATTATGTGTGTGTGCATCGCACAATGCTAAATTTAATGCGCGGTCCTGTACACCAACAATTTTCCGCGTGACGCTGAAATTTAGCGTGCACGTCCGCACACTAACATTTTTTCGTGTGGCACCGAAATTTAGTGCACACACCTGCACACTAACATTTTTCCACGTGGCACCAAAATTTAGCGCGTGCACCAGCACACTAATATCTTGTCATGCAGTGCCGAATTTTACCTATCACAAGCTTTTCACTGCGCATAATGCATTTTAGTGCGCATCAATTCCTCGTGAATTCCACTACAAAAATTGGAGCTTTTGCTTAACTTTTTCCCCAATTTACCATAGACATTTTGCAACTATGAAATTCGTTCAATTTCACCCCGATAACACCAGTTCAACTTATGCAACAACAAATTGTTGTAGGTTGACATTTCTGGAATGCATTTACCTAAAATCAATTCACAAATTGAGAATTTTAACCACTAAACTCGCTCCATCTGTCATGACTTCACTGTAACTTCAAATTCGACCCATTTTAGATCCGAATTTTGCTAAAATAAATATTAAATCGGGAATATCTCATCACTTGGCCAAATTTCTCCATTTTCTCATGAATTTAACAGCAGAAATTGGGGCTTTTCCCCAATTCCGCCTAGTGGTTGTTACTTTTTACCATGGATGCTCTACAAACTGAAATTTGGCCACTTCGAAATAAATGCTCTGTGACATTTCGCTTCAACTCAACTTTCTTGACCCATCAAGGCTCAATGTTGAAAAATGAAGCTCTAATACCATGTTGTAACGTCCCCGACCATCCATGTTGGGCCACGCTACACCAGAGAACTCTTTATGTTCTCTCTGCGGAACATACTGTAACATACCCAGTAACCAACTGGGCTATGCCACATGAATTTTTTGAACTGCATGCAATTAAAATATACACACACAGAACTCTTGCGGAAGCATTATATATAAAACGTTAACATACAAATACATCTGTATATACACAGATTCACACTGAAATAACAGTAAACATATACATGCATCATATACAAGAAATACCCATAAAAATAAACACAGTTATAACTGCACATATGATAACCCATAAAAATAAGCATGTAAATAACAACGCAGCATGTAAATTTATCACACAATTGACACTTATCTTGGTAAGAATGTCACCAACTGCGTCCAGACCTTCCACGTACCTCCCAGCCTTACACATTTGCATTTACATTTACAATTGGGTTCGACCTTAGGGATATTACATGTGTCCTCCTTGCTTGAGCGCCCAAGCATTCCGGATTTGACCTATGGAGCTAGCGAAGGACCTTTTTTGTCCTTCTCCTTAAGCACCCAGCACTTCCTTTTGGTTGGAGGGATAGGGATTCTAGGTAGTCACATAGTTTAAGCTTGCATCTATCACACTTAATTCTCCTTAATTCAAGAGAGACCTAAAATTTGATAAAATCAACCTACACAACTTTCACAACATTGGTATTTCAAGTTTATCTTTCAAGCAATTTTACTGTTTAAGTTGTGTAATTTACTTTCCATGTGATTTTACTTACAAAGCAAGTTAATTTTTCGAGTACTTTACTTTGAAGCAATTCTCTTGTGAATACTTGTTAAAAGCACTCTTTATTTCTAGCATTCTTTATTTATCTGAAGATAATTTGTCTAAAGTTATTTTTCATTGTGGATATCTCATAATATMATTTATTCTTGTGTAATCGTACATTTGTTATATATCTCATTGACTCCATTGTGGTAATCTTTAGGCATTGGTTTAATTGTTGTTTTAAATAAAGGGTTTGTTTKTCATTGAAGAAATTGCATCCTTGCATTTGTTGTCTTTCATTGGGTTGGGTTTTCTTAACAAGTTAAGTCATTTAACTCCTAGATCATTAATCAAACTTCACATAGTTTAATAGGGTCTACCCCCCTTGGCTTCCCTAGGAGTGAGCCTAGATGGAAGAAGTCTAGATCAAGGTGACAGTGAGTCTGAACTTAGGCTTGTGCCTCCAAGGACACACCAAGTGGGTTGGATACTTCCCCACGTTTGTAGGTGTATATAAGGACGACAACACACTTGACTTGAGATCCTTGGAGGGTGTATTCATTGTCTTTGTAGGACCTAGTTGGTGGACAGATTTGGAAGAACAATCCTAGCTTGGGCTTCCTTGGGGATTGAAGCCCACAGGTTGGATATCAGGGCCCACACAGTGGGTGATGATGACATGACTTTGGAGGCCTAAGAGACACCTTGGAGGATCTCACCTAGCCCCTACAAGCCAAACGACTTGCCTTTGGAAGCCAAAACGTCAGCTTTGAGGGCTTGATGTCACCCTAGGGCTAGGGTTTGGTGGTGGTTGAAGACACTTGGCACATTTTGAAGGAGGAAGCCTTTGGATCATGGAGGAGAGGATTGTCTTGAAGACACTTGGCCTTTGGAGGCCTAGCACACTCATCTCCAACTCAACAAATTGACCTAAAGTGCCAAAACGTTGCCCCAAGAGGGTGATGTCATGTTTCTAGGGTTTATCTTATGTGCAAATTATGAATTAATAAATGTTATTTTGGAAAAGGGAAAAGTTACCCTTATCTTGTGGTTTACCCTTTGAATGTGGACAAACTATGTTTTAGAGGATTTGCATAAATAGAGATCATCTCTATTTCATTTTATCATAGCTCTCTCATTGTGAGAAGATTACATTGGCTGAAATTTGCACCCTACTTGGGAAATTCTCTCTATATCTTAGTTACACTCTCTTGTGATGGTTTGTCTTATGCTATTGGAAGGCTAAGTGATGCATTATCTCTCTTAGAGTACTTTTCTTGTTTTATGGTGGATATTTCTTGGTTAAAGGAGTTTATCTTGTTTATGCTTGCACTAGGTAAGGAATCTATCTTGTTGCTTCTTTTCTTGGTTACAATTCTAATTTGCTACGCTGCTTGGGGATTATAAGTGCATACAACCCTACTAAGGCCATCATTTTGTCTTGAAATAAGTTGCTACATAAAGGAATACTAGGAGGAGTAAAAGGATTTACACCCTCCTAGGGTTTTCCTAGTTGGTTTAGCTTGCCTTGGGGAGTAAAAGGGCTTACACCCCCAAGGAGGTAGCTCCACTAACTCATTAATATTTAAGACTCCATAACCCAATAGATAAAGGCACTAATATCTTGCATTGGAGAAATAAAATTGGCGCATTGGGATACGTAAAAATACGAGATATTGGAATTGTTTGAATTGGAATATTTTGTGCATGCTTAAGGCTAGCCAAGGCTACTAGGGCGTCTTGGTTTGATTATTATTCTTGGAGCTATAACCAAACAAAATATACAGCCATTAGGGCTACAGAAAATCACTCTGTTACTTTCTTATAACTCACAATTCAACCATCAAAAGTTGCTAATAATTTACCCCTACAATCTACTAGTCTCAGCGCATTTTTTGGGTGGATCACTTGTGATTTTTGGTGGCTGATTTTTTGGTTGTAACAACTCATTTTCTACAGCCATATAGATGCAATTATATACCTACAATGCTTGTCTATAACAGCCTTAGTTTGTTTCTAAAGTCTAATGCTTTCATACTTGGGTTATACTAGTGTTTGCTAACTTATCTCTCGCATCATTTACTTGACTTTAGCATCTTGTTTAGCAACTCTAGTAATCACTTCTTTCCTGATACATATTTTTGTTGGCTGTTGCAAATAGGTACAGCAAGCTTAACTTGTTTGTCCACTTAACATGTAGCTTGTATACTTGGTGTTTCTTGTGTCTCGGGCAGGTACCATCATCATCCAAAGGTACTCAAACTTCTTGGAAAAAACTGACCACTACCGAGACTCATTTCCAAGCTACCTTCCATTTAGAAACTTAACCTATAAGGGAATCCATTCATAAGTATCACTTTCCATCTCATTTTCCCCCTAGGGCCACTCGGGATTCCCCCCTTGAGGTGATCACTTCACCTCTAAAGTGATGGGAATATATATCTAAGGTGACAGTGGGTAGGTATTATCCTAGTTGTCTTCATCTTGTGGTTTGGGTCAAGTTTTGTCCAACCTACAATTTATGCGATAATAGGAAGCAAAGCCACTTCTAGTATGGGAGATAGAGTTACTTCCAGGAGATATTGGAGTAGTGGATAATACCTCCCTTGCTAAGAGGGAGTTTTGATTTCTTTGTAGCTTCGAGAGGTATTCCAATAGTGGCCTTGGTGTCAGCGTGTAGGAATCTTCCTTGGCACCAATTTACACTTTTGTTTCGGTAAACATTCCCTTGGATTTGTGTTGGGGCTTCATGAGTTTGATGATGGGCTTTGTGGCCTTGTGTTAGGGTTTCACACCCACAAGGAATAATACAATATTATAATTTAATGTTGAGTTTAGTGGAGGGTTCCTTAGAGTAAGCTAAGGGCTTTTAAACTCGCATTAGACTCTTGTAAAAAGAAAAGAGAGAAGAGATTGTGACAATCTCATAGTGACATTGTGACACAATAGAGTTGGCATAAGTGAGTCTGCACTTGTGCTAAGAGGCTTGGTGATTTTAGCAAGGTAATTTTTGCAACTTTGGAAAATTTTGCCTAGAGTTAAGGACTCTATTTTTTACTCTTGGCGGGGAAAGCACACGTGTGAGGTGAGGAAGGTCACAGATGTGGAGGAGAGAGACAGTCGTAGAAGGGAAGAAGTCGAATGTGTGGTGCGGACAGTACATAAGTGTCTATATGATACTTCATTACATGTATGTGAGTTTTAGTGGAGACAGTCGTGTATGTACGCAGGTTTCAGTGGAGACAGGTGCATATGTACGCGGGTTGCAGTAGATACAGTTGCGTACATACGGACAAAATTTTATGGGCATTATCAAATCCATACAAGCCGACGTCAGTAGGTCATATGTGATGTCTCGTTCCCAAGAGTAGGCTAGCAGGGAGTGACTTAGTAGTCTATGTGTTCCCGTAGACTATAGTCAGGCACAAACAGGGAACAAGATGGAGAAATAAGGAGGAATCGATGGCTAAACAATTAAGTAAGCCAAAATACTTAGGAAAAGTCACTTAAGCCTAAGTCAACGAAGAATTAGAATGAAAAGGTGCTAAAGGGGGACTTAATTAATTAATTATTCACCTTAGGAGGAAAAGTGCTTAGCTTAAGTGAGGTCAATGGTGAATTAGATTGGGAATGGTATAAAGGGAGGAATTTGATCTAATTCCTCATTATGCATTGTTATGAATTGATGTTGAGAGTTCCCAGAGGAGGAAGAGAGTCGACCTTGTTGTTTTGTGGATTTCTGGAGGAAACCACCACCATTGATTGGTTTCGATGTTGAGAGACACACCCTAGCCCATCGGAGATAACATCCAGGTATTTCACTGGGCTATTATGGAGTATCCAGTATAGGGTGAGCAACTCATCCAGTGAGGGTGCAAGTCAGATTGAGGGTTTGTGGAGTTGCACGAGGTCTAAGCTCATATTGTAGTTTCCTTTCGACCTAGTGGAGATCCAGCGAGGGCACTTCTATTGAGTCATTTATCATCAGATTCTAATGGTGGAATATTTCAAAGCACATCATCCATCCATTTAGGGTGTAGCTCTTCCGACAGTACATTTGGGGTTGAAAACAGAGCATTAGGACAGATCCGGGGAAACCCTTCCAACCCAGTTCCGCATTTGGCGAGACGATCATTTTGAGCCCTATAGCAGTTGATTCCGTCGGTGGAGTCATTTGGGGTGCATCTAGTGTCCCAGGAGATGCGCAAACCCCCCAGGGGTCCATATATAGTAACTCAGAGCCCAGATTTGATATGCGGCACTCATCCATTCCAGTCTAGAGGCCAGGGCGCTTCTGTTGGAGCAGTTTCCGATGCATTCCGACGATCTATCCTTCCAGACGAGTTTTCAATATGGTAGTGGTTACCGTATTTCTCCGAAGTCGCATATTTCTGTCGATGTATCCGTGCATGCATCAGATCTGCATTCATCTTCTGATCACGGGTATTTTTATGCTATTTGATTGTATTCCAGTGACAATCCATGAGATCTAGCTAACGATTATACTCTATGTTTCCAGTGTGTTATTGTATTTCCATACTTGAGTCGCATAATATATGTTATTGGGTAGTTGATGTTCTTTACTTTCGCATGCATTATTTATATATTGTTTAAACCATAAATACGCAACATGCACATGCAATAACCATAAAGATCTCAAACACACAACTGAAACGCATCCAGAAACCCCCAGTGTATCAAATTTACAAGACAGAACATTGGATCAGTAGCAAATATCTAGATCAGCAGGATCAGGGATATTTCAGTGGTATCAGAGCTTTAGTCCTGCCAACATGTGACTAAAGACAATGAATACAGTAGAAGAACCAGATGGTCGTGAGCACGTAGGTGACGAATATGTCACTTACAACAGGTGCAGGGAAAGAAGGGATAGGCCTAACTTTCCTCCCTTCCCTCCCAGTTCAGAGGAAGAGGAAGAGGCACATGGAGAAGCAGAGAGAAGAGCAGAGCGCAAGGCCGAGCGCGAAGCAGAGAGGAGGCTAGGTGACAGATATGAGCAACCAGAGGGAAGTGGTAAGGCCCCCATGGATCCAGATGTAGCTTTCATGCAGGTTATCATTGATATGCTAGCTAGTCAGGGAACCATGTCTCGGTCTTTAGCTTAGGTAGCGGATAGACTGGTTATGGTAGACATCCCAGGCACACAAGCCCCACATGCAGCACAGGGGAACTCAGGGGCAGGCAGTAGACCCCAGTCACCCACTCACACATACACCTCTGTGAGTAGGATTCCATGTTCGTTGTTTCCCAGTTTCCAGAGGGCACCCCCGATAGCAGCACAGATACTGATAGCACAGAGACCGCCCACTCATGCAGAGGACATTGCAGAGTATCGGAGAGAGTATGCAGCATTGGGCCGTGAATTCCTTCAGGATATGACCTTAGTCGATTATTGTGGAATCAGACTTAGGAACCGCCCCAAAGAGCCATAGAGGGGAGAACCACAACAGCAGCAGCAGCAGAGGCATAACATTGATTTCATCCGAAAATTTGGTAAACTCACCATACCTTCTTTTGACGGATCATCCAAATGCACCACCAGAGATTGGGTACAAAAACTAGACACCTACTACAATCTCAACCAGATGACTGAGTCAGAGGCCATCAGTTTCGCCACCTTACACTTGGAGGGTGAGGCACACGAGTGGTGGTATCACGGATTGGTGACATTGGGTCACAGTCGCATCACCTCATACAGAGAATTCACAGAGAGACTCATGGATAGATTTGACAGGAGGGATCCAAAGATCCATTTCAAAGATCTAGCCCAGTTGAGACAAACTAGCACAGTAGAGGCATTCATCTCAGAGTTTCAGAGGGTATCCGTGGCAGTGAAAGACATATATGAGCCCCAATTGGTCATGTTATTCACAGAAGGTCTCACGGAACCCTTGAGAGGATGGGTGAAGGCCTACCGGCCTCATACCTTGTAGGATGCCATCCGACGCACTAGAGATTTGGTGGATTCAGTGCCAAAAACTAAACCCTTCACCAAACCCTTTGTACCACAAAGAGACAAGGATCAGAAGAATCCTCAAAGGGAATGGAAGGGCAAGCCCAAGTTGGATGATGATACGCGACGGGTGTTGATGAGGAAGAATCTTTGCTTCTCCTGCAGAGACCCTTGGGTCCCAAGGCATAGATGCATGGGAAAGGGACAGATCCACTACATTGAAGTGGAATCAGGCAGTGAGGAGGATGAGGATGTTGAGGCACCGACAAAAAATGATTCAGAGACTGAGACCATTCATGAGCCAGAGCAGAAACCGAAGAAACCTCATATACCGGCCAGGGCACATCCCAAGGAGGAGGAAAAACCTCGTAGAGAGGTGAAAGTGGGAACCATAGCCACCCTTTGCTTGCTATGGAGCACATCAGGCCCAACATGAGTCCTTTTGCATCTTCAATTGTCCTGATACTGAAGAAGAATGGCACGTTACGGATGTCAATCGACTACAGAACGCTCAACAAGAAAACGATCAAGAATCGTTACCCCATTCCACGCATAGATGAGTTGATGGATGAGTTACATGAGGCAGTTTTCTTCACTAAGATTGATCTATGCTCAGGATACCATCAGATCAGCATCAGGGAACGGGACATTGAGAAGACAGTGTTCTGGTGCCATTTCAGACACTTTGAGTTCTTGGTCATGTCGTTTGGATTGACCAATGCACCAGCCACTTTCCAGTCTTGCATGAATCATATCTTTAGAGGACAGTTTAGGAAGTACATACTGGTATTCTTCGACGACATATTGATCTACAGCAAGAAATGGGATGAGCATCTAGCACATTTGGGGGAGATCTTAGGTATTATGCAGGCACAGTCTTTATATGCCAAGGAATCCAAATTTGAATTTGGCATGAGAGAACTATTGTACTTGGGGCATATCATCAATGGGCAGAGAGTATAGGTTCATCAGGAAAAGATCAGGGCCATTTTGGATTGGCCAATTCCCAAGAATCTCATGGAACTGAGCGGATTCTTTGGGTTATGTAGTTACTACAGGCGGTTCGTCAAGGGCTTTTCATAGTTGGGAGAACCACTCACAGACTTGACCAAGAATGGTGTTTTTCATTGAACAGAGGAGTCACAGTAGACATTCGACAAAATGAAGGAGGTTATGAGCACATGCCACGTTCTAGCCCTTCCATACTTCTCACAACCGTTTGTCTTAGAGTGAAACGCATCAGGGGTGGGGATTGGAGTCGTTTTGATGCAGGGGAGGGGCACCCCATCGTGTTTGAGAGCAGAAATCTCAACGATTCAGAGAGACTCTATTCTATTTATGACAAGGATATGCCAGCGATCATGCATGCCTTAACCAAATTCAGGCAGTCTCTGGTTGGCAGCAGGTTTGTAGTGAAGACTGATCATAACAGTCTCAAGTATTTCCTTGATCAGAAAGACCTCAGTGTGAGGCAGCAGAATTGGGTCTCAAAGATCCAAGCCTTTGACTTTGACATTGAGTCTCAAGGGAAAGAGTAATATCATGGCAGATTCCTTGTCCAGGAGGCCAACAGGATGTTCGATGATGGACATTTGTACCAATTGGAAAGCTCATTTGTTGGTGGAATTGCACATTTCTTTGCCATACCCACAGACTACAAGGCCATACAGGTAGCAAAGTTTTTTTTCAGTGAGGTATTTCGGTTGCACGGGTTACCCAGGCAGATAGTCAGTGATAGAGATGGGTGCTTCATCAGCGCATTTTGGCAGGATATTTTCAGGTTGACAGGCACAGAGCTAGCCACGAGTACCAGCTACCACCCACAGACAGATGGGCAGACAGAGATCGTCAAAAAATGGGTGGAGGGGTATCTGAGGAACTATGTGGGGGGGAAGCAACGCACTTGGGTGAGATGGTTACATATGGGTGAGTATTGTTACATCACAACATACCATATGCCTATCAGGATGTCACCATTCAGGGCATTGTATGGATACGATGCACCCTTCTTTATGGAGACTGTGTTTGGGGATAGGAGGGTCTCGAGGGCCAAGGAATGGGTGGAGGAGAGTCAGAGGATTCTTCAATCAGTAAGGGAGAACTTGCAATCATCTCAGAACCAGCAGAAGATATATGCAGATCGGCACAGAGTTGAGCGCAGTTTTGAGGTAGGGGATTTGGTTTTTTTGCGATTACAGCCATACAGACAGTCCTCCTTGAAGAGGAGCGGAGCAGAGAAGCTGAAGAGGAAGTTATACGGTCCATACAGAGTCATAAGGAGGATAGGCGATGTGGAATATGAACTAGAGATACCGAAAGGTAGCAAGATTCATAATGTATTTCACGTCTCTCGCCTTAAAAAGGTTGTGGGACAACAGGTTAGCATTTCAGAGGACATGCCACCCTTGGATGAGGAAGGTCAGTTGGAGCTAGTTCCAGAGGAGGTACTAGAGCAGAGAGAGTGAAGATTGAGGAGTAGGATCATCAAATAGTGCTTGGTTAGATGGAGGGGTCTTCCAATGGAGGATGCCACCTGGGAGGTAGAGAATATCTTACAGCACCCAGGATTGATGTTGCTTGAGGACAAGCAATATCGAGAAGGGAGGATTGTGATGTCTCGTTCCCAAGAGTAGGCCAGCAAGGAGTGACTTAGTAGTCTATGTGTTCGCGTAGACTATAGTCAGGCACAAACAAGGAACAAGATGGAGAAATAAGGAGGAATTGATGGCTAAATGATGAATTAAGACAAAATACTTAGGAAAAGTCACTTAAGCCTACGTCAACGAAGAATTAGAATGAAAAGGTGCTAAAGGGGGACTTAATTAATTAATTATTCACCTTAAGAGGAAAA
>ML788177.1:186968-206992 GCA_009831015.1 Picea engelmannii | reverse complement strand
TGTACATACCATGTTTACATAGTTTCTGTACATATCTTGCATATCTATTTCTTAGAAGATAAGATGTTCAAGTGAAACAATACCTATGAAAGAATAAAAAGATAAGGATTGCTATCACGATGACTACAAGTCAAGCAATACACATGAGAAGATGAAGTACATTGACAATCCTTGGTAACAACTCCTGTGGAAGGTATTAAGTAACAACTGCTAGATAAACCAAAATCATAATCAAACTTGAAGAGACCCAGAAGAAGTCAAAACAGAAAAAAGTCAGCAATCAAAAGGAAATTAGAAAAAGACTTGTGACACTTTGCAGAAGGCAATAAGGATGCAGACGGAAGCATGGACTCTCTTAGATGGCCGGAGCTGATTACAGAATTCCAAAAGAAGAGCATGCATTCATGCATGAAGCAAGGACTAAGACGGAGCTAATCCTAAATAATATGATCCATTGAGGATTATGAAGTATCTATCCATGTTCCCATTGAAAGTAGCAACCATGAAAAGCAACACGTGTTCAGTTTGACTTTAGAAGAAGTCTTCTTCGAAAAGAAGCCTTAAAGTATCCTTGGTTGTCCATCTACATCCATGATCCTATGATGAAAGGAAGAAGTTGGAATCTTCAAGACATGGAATCTATAGAAAATTCCATGGACCCAAGAGCTAAAGAGAAACATGAGAAAGAACGTGAGGATTCCAAAAGAGAAAGAAAAGCCAGAACAACCAGTTATTATACCGAGAATCACAAGACTACCAGCTTGTTTTGAACCCACTAGAAGCAATCAAGCAGAAGAAATGGAAGTCGTGATGAAGAACAATATATGTAAGAAATTGTGAAAAAGGATTATGAATGGAAGCATTGCGAGATTCAAAACTAGAGTTTCTTCCAGAAGGAGGAGAAGACTACAATAACAGCTTGTTCCCGTAAACCAGATACACCTCTATCTGAGCTATTATATCTCTTGCAGTATCCATGGATTGAAGTTTACGTCAATTGGTTGTAAAACATTGTTCTCCCAATAGAGCATTTGAGGAAGAAGCTTATGTAATGCAATCTCAAGTTTTTGAAGTATACCAGAAAGAGACCCATGTATGTAGATATAAAAAGACCTTGTATGGATTCAAACAACTCGATGCAGAGTATCTCATATATAGCAGAAGCGTGGTGAAAAATTTCTATGACAAAGACAATGTATCAGAATAGTTACTCAGAAGTTTGGGATGATAGATTGCTAATCCATGGCAAACTCTCATGATGACAGAAGAAGTGCTACTTGGATATGTTTCAGTTTGGGCCTTGCCACGATGTCATGAGCTAGCAGGAAACAGGAGTGTTGAATTCGACCATGATATATATTGTAATGATCAGAGCTACATGAAGCCTTCAAAGAAAATCAGTGTTCCATAACAGACCAAAGTACATTGAGATCAAGCATTACATTCTCCATGATGAAGTCCAGAAAAGAGAAGTGGTTCTCCAATATATCTCCACAAATAAGCAGATAGCAGATATTTTGGTAAAACCTTTGTCCAAGATAAAAACCTTGCAAGCTAGTGCTCGTGGAGACGACTTCCTTATTGAAAAAGGAAGATATTACTCCCAGGTTGGGAGGGAGCACTAATGTGTTATTGATTTATGGACAATCATTTTTCTAACTCGAAAAATGGTCCAAGATGAGCAGTTCCTTTCCAGTTCGGAAAGTGGTTTGAGATTTCTGACGGACAGGCATTTTCCAGTTCGGAAAATGGTCCAGATCGGACAGTCATTTTCGTAATGAAAATGGTTCGATAGATTGTTGATGTACCATAGACAGCGATTCCCCTTGTGGCCAGTGTGGGGGAATGGTCTAGGATAGTCATTCTTCTTGGCAGTCACTCTGAGTAGTGGTCAAGTAGAATGGTCCGCCTCGCAAGGCAGTCATTCTTTCGAAGTTCACAGTTGTGAGTAGTTTTGAAGAATGGTCTGTTTTGAAGGTTGGTGCAAGAAAGTCATTTCCATTAGGAAATGGTCCGGACAGTCATTCCCTAAGGCAGACTCATTCTATCCAGGCTGCACTATGGTAGTTCTGGAGGAATGGCCCAGTTAGGTGAATGGTCCAGGTTCAGCAATCAGGGACAGGCATTCCCTAAGGTAGCATTATCTCCTGGTTACACTATGATTAGTGCCGAAGGAATGTCCCAGTTAGGTGAATAGTCTAGGCTCAGAAATCAGGGACAGTTATTCTTCTATGCTTGAGAAGAATAGTCCAGATAGCCCATGGCTAATGTTTTACTTTCTGAGGGCAGATGCTCTTCCAGATCTCACAGATGTGAGTGGAAGAATGGCCCAGATGACTCAGTTTATATCATGATATTGTTTCTATGCAGGTTGATATCAAATGATATGATTGCTATGGAGACTGTATGTCTCTGGACAATAGATGTATGCTACTGTGGTGGATGTGTTCCACTGGTTGTGACTATGTGTCACCGATTAAGTAGTCGTGTGCTACTTGGTGTGGTTGTGTACCACTGGATAGTAGTTGTGTACTACTATGGATAGACACAGTTTTGTTCTATTGAATGACATTGTTCTGATTGCCATAAAGACTATCAGTAGTGTTGAAAATGATTATCAGCTAGATGGATAGTCAGTATGTTGGTGGACAGACATTCTCCAGGCGGAAAATGGTCCAGGACATTTATTCTTCTAGGACATATGTTTGGATTAGAAGAATAGTCCTTCTAGCCCATGGCGTGGCTTCCAGCATCTGTTAAAATAGTTATTCTTCTATGACATATGTTCGAATTAGAAGAATGGTTCTTGTATCACTCTATGGAGTGAGTGACTTATTCAGTATCATGCCTGATTACTCAGATGGAGTATGGCTTCAAGAGATGATGCAGTTGATGCTATCAGATGATATTGATAATGATGAGGGTGCTTGTGATCTAATCATGAGATAGCCCATATGGCTATGATGATGCTATCGATTGAATGGTATGTTTGTGCTCAAGACCATTGCTTTCAATACCTCCCTAGCTAGGAGGGAGTGTTGATATTATGGTAGCTGCGGGAGGTATTAACCTCCACGTGTAACCCTGACAAGAATAGAATATTTCGGGAAGCAAGAAGAAACCCTAAAGCTTTGGACATAACCCTAGAAGACTAGTCAACTAAAGGAAATATTTAAAATTGAGTTTTTAGCCCCCAGAATGAGAAATCGGCCCAGACAGCTAAGGAGAAGCACTATAAATACAGGACGCCAGATCTCATTTGACACACACAACTCGCAACTGCAAAAATGTAAGAGTGCGCACTGTAGAAATTGAGTAAGTGCGCAAGTCTAGAGAGTAGTTGCAGTTGCAGCTACTGCAACCTGTATTCTCGGTTTAGGCTTGGACTTTCTATTGGTTATGGTTTGGACTTTCTGCCTTGTGTGCTAAACTCTGGAGAGAGGTACACTACATTGATTGGATATTAGGCCTAGGGTTTGCTTCCGGAATTATTCTCTGTCAAGGTTAAGGTGCTTGAGGGTGGCTTCGGCCTATGGTTGGGTGACAATATTTCTATATTGTCTATGGTTAAACAAGCACAACAATTATTTCTAACAGGAAAAGTGCACTACCACAATATACGTCATCCAACCAAATCAACATCATAAGAGAAGGGGACAATAGAAATGCTAGCCCATCCAATTATCAAGTATTTCCCCACCACACATCCAACACAAGAGGACCATGCAAAACACCCCCTCCTAGTGACAAATAATAAAACATCATCATGTAAAAGTCACTAGAAAACTCCAACATCATGAAACATCTACCTCGTAACACCATCATCTAACCCCTTGGGAGCTAGAACCACCATCCATGAACAAGATGTAGCACATCAAAGATAAATAGGTATACCAAAACCACATGACAATGAGATAGCATGTTCTGTAACCATCAAATGTGAAACCACGGGGTAATCAACAAGGCAAGCACATGTGAGAAGACCAGCAAACTAGCAAGCATAATCATCAAATCAAGGAGAAGTGAAACTCCCCGAACCAAAGACTTCCATCAAATGATCCAATGCCATGAAGAGAAAGGCCTCCATGAATATATATCCTCCCAAGTTGATCCAATGCTCCAAGGTACCAGCTGCAAATCTCCATCAATGTGATGAAAAGCACAATGTGAAACCTCATACAATAGAGGTGTAACAAAAAGAAAGTCAAGGTTCTCTCTAAACCCTATAGGACTTTCTAATGGGTTAGCCACTCCATGGGATGCATTGGCCCCTATAATGAATTGTGGAACATGTACAAATGACAGATCACTAAATGACAGATCACTAGATAATGATGATTTTCCTAGAGTTGACCAAAAGAAAAAGATTCCAAATAACCAATGTATATGCCCCCAATAACTGGCCAAAAAAAATTATTGTTGGGAGTCCCTGAAGGCCTTAACAAAGAAGCTTCTATTAGAACACAAAATTGTGGCAAGAGATCTCAACTTAGTTCTAGAGGCCACAGAGAAGAATGGAGGCACCTATCTCAAAGAACCTTATCACAAAATTGTGGAGGATCTAATTTTACAATAGAAAATGGGCATAAGGCTTGTTAAAGGGAAATTTACATGGACAAACAAGAAGATCGGTACAAGGTTTATTGTTTAGATGGTCGATAGATTCCTAGTACAAGATTCCTTCCTAAAGGTAGAGATCTCCATCTCTATCGAAATCATCCCTAATGTAGTCTCGGACCATAGGCCCATATTCCTATCTATAGAGGCAAACATGTTAGAATTTTGGCATGGTCACACGATTAAACATCTTAAGACTAACTCATGATAGACATCAAAGAAAGAACACCTCGAGTATAGTGGAGAAAACTCATAAAGGGAAAAACTCCATTGTCAAAGAATTATTGTATTATGTGTGTATTCCTCTCCCATGTTCTCTCACTTGTGAGCAACGTTACAAAATTCTATTTTATGGGAACTAGACATAACTAACTCATTCATGCCTCTAACCACCTCAAAGATGAGATCCGTTGAAGTAACTAATTCACTAACCACCTCATTAATGAGGGCAAGACAAGGTTAGTTATATCGTCACACATGTCAAAATTAAATGTTCACTGAGTCAAGAATAACTAACAAAGTGGATCATTCACACCAACGTCCCCCTTTAAGCTTGCTTAGGGGACAAGTGCAAAATAAATGTAAAGTTGTCTATTTGACTAGGTGAATATTATCCCAACATCCACCCCTTATATGCACTTGCGCAAGATGTGGAACAAAAATATTGGCCAAATAATCCAAAAAGTCCCCCTTGAAAAGTGGGTAGGACACACAAATAATGATTTTGACAACAACTAGATAATGTCAAGGTGCAAACAATGCTCTAAGCAAAGTCCTCAAAAATTGTCGACTCCAAGAAACCAAAAATGCTTCCAACAAATTGGTGAAGCTAATTAGGGTTTCCATCAGCGAGCATAGACACGAGAAATCAAGAATGGGAGTGAAAAAAACCATAAAACTACCAAAGATCAATGTCCAAAGAGGTCCATTGCACTATGGTCTATTGATTGAGACAAGGCGTCTCCATGATGATGACCCAAGTTCAAACCCCAATGGGCATAGTCATAAAGCCCTAGAAATAAGTTCTTGATCAATTTTGACAGTGTTATATATGCAGTATTCCTTGAACAAACAAAAAAATATGGCAAAGAGGATGACAATGTTGAAGATGAAAGTGATCTGACGAAATTTTCAACAAATGTCAAAGATCAACAAGAGTGTTCCAATCAAACCAAGAAGCAATGCTCCAAACAACACATGAATCGTCAAAAAGTCACATACAAAGGAAGTAAAATAGGTTGCCACATAATTGTTAAGAGACTTTAATGCACTGACGTTGAAGACATGATGTAGATGCACAAAATGGCAAAACCTCTGTGAACGAACGACATAAGTGCACCAAATGAAAAATGGTATTAGCGTAAAACGTTGGACAAGGTGATTCATGAAAAAGAAGAAAACACCAAAGCTTTCAACATGGATGAATATGCTTAAGCCCAAGAAGATCCAATGCGAATGCACAAAATGGCAAAAAACTGTCCATGATTAGAATAAGTGATCCAAGCAAAATGAGATGCCAACACAAAAAAGTTGGACAAGTGCTTCATGAAGAAGTAAACACCAAAGTTGTCAAGATGGATAAATGCACTAAGGTTGAAGGAGATTCAATGTAAATGCATGAAAAGGAAAGAAAACATCAACGATCAACATAAGTGCTCCAAGAAGAAGATGATGCTAATGTAAAAAAGCTAAACAAAGTGCTTTGTGCACTATCAAGATAGTTTGATGTGTTGATCTAAAAAAGATCTTATGCAAATGCACTAAAAGGAAAAAACCCATTATATTACTGCATTCATCTCCTCTCACTTACTCTCTCTCATGAGAAATGGTACAAGACCCCATTATATAGGGATTAGACATAATTAACTCATTAATGCCTCTAACCACCTCATAAATGAGATCCACAAACCATATCATGATGGAGCACAATTAACCCACTAACCACCAATGTGGTGTACCTTGATATTTGAAACAAAAAACCCAGAGCAATATTGATAGAAATGTAACTACAAAAAAGAAAATAAAACTAAGCCAAATTATTAAAGCAACAACAATAGGCAAACCTTTATCAATATTTTGAATACAAAGCAATGTTCATTACCCTTTTCGAGGTTGCAACCTCTAATTAAGAAAAGCTCCAAAAAAATATCAATCACTTGGAACTCAATTGCATAGCTTCTACTACTACAAATAGTTTGTATCTATCCAAAACCCTCAACACTTAGTGGGCATTCATTCATGAGACTACATCAACTACCTAGTGGACCTTCTTTTATTAGGCTACCTTATTGATTACACTCTAACTACCTAGTGGACCTTATTTAATAAACATGGTCACTATACATTAAGTAACAACATATTCTCTTAACTAGGGTAGTTAGGGTGGGACCCTAACATGCCCTTCCCCTTAAAAGCAACATTATCCTCAAGGTTGAAGATGTGGAAACTATTGCAGAATTGCAGGCAATTCCCACGTAGCATCTTCGGCATCTATATAATTCCACTGGATCAAGATTTCCTAGATAGTGTATTGGTGCAGATAGCGCTCTTTTTTGTCCAAAACTGCCTCTGGGTGCAACCAAATGCAACAATGTTCATCCAGTTCTGGAAGGATGGTTTGAACTTGGCGATTTGTCCCTACCACTTTCTTGAAGCATAACACATGAAATATTGGGTAGATCTTAGTGTGGGTTGGAAGAGCCAACTTCTAAGTAACATGTCCAATACATTTGATTATTGGATAGGGTCCATAAAATTTAGGTGCAAACTTCCAATGGCTCTTCTCCTTGAGCAATATTTGCTCATAGGGTTGGAGACAAAGAAACACCTAATCCCCTTCTTCAAAGTGGTGCTCAGATCAATGTTGAAATGGCCTAATACTTCATTATGTCCTGATCCAATACCAAATTGTCCTTGACCATACAAAGAATGTTAGTGCGGGCATTTAGAGTTTTTCCCACCTACTGAACCTTGGATGTGCCCAATAAGTACGAGACCATTGATAGGGGTTTTTGTCCATAGACCACCTCGTAAGATGACATTCTGGTAACACCATGATAGGTGGTATTGTACCACCATTCTGCAAGGGGTAGCCACTAAACCCGCAGTGGGTGCCTTTCTAAGGGAAAACATTGCAGCAAATAACTTTCCAAACAATTATTGACCATTTTTATATGACCATTTGTTTGGGGATGATATGTCGTATTCATTTTCAATTGGCTACCTTGTAGTTTAAATGACTCCTGCCAAAAATTGCTTGTGAATGTAGGATCACAATCCGACACAATTGAATTAGTCATGCCATGGAGTTTAAAAGCATTGTTCATGAAGACTTGTGCAACTATTGAGGCCTTGAAGGAGCATTGTAAGGCACAAAGGTGAGCATATTTGGAAAGGCGTCCAACAGCTGCCATGATGACCAATTTGTTTCCTACTTTAGGTAACCCCACAATAAAATCCATGGAAATGTCAATCCAAACCATTGCAAGAAACAATAAAGGTTGTAATGTTCCTAGAGGCTTTATTGTTTCACCCTTATTCCTTTGGTATGTGTCACATTCTACCACAAAGGTGCAAATGTCTTTCTTCATGCCTTCCCAAAAGAATATCCATTCATATATTTTCTGAAACCCTGCGTGACTCACTATGTGAGAGGAATGTAATTTAGTAAACACACTAGATTTGAATGTTGAATTTTAGACAAAAAATATCTACCCTTTATACTAAAATGCATAATTTTTCCGAGTGTAGCCCCGATGTCTATTTGGGTCTAATGGAGTTGTTGGAGAAGTTGAACAATCTCGGCATCCGCCAACCATTCCCAACAAACCTTCTTATCCAATCAAACACAAGTAAAGATAAAGTAAATCAAGAGCCTTCCTCATACTTCATGTTAACACCAGATTTTCCTACATGAAGTTTGATTGTTACTTTCCAGCATATGTTCAAGAATATTATTCGAGGTGAACTCAACATTACAGAGTTAACCATTCAACATCAACAATCGACGAACATTATATGGGATGCACTCAGCATCATAGAACCTATCATTAACATTGATAGTTCATGAGTACCTTAGCCATATCAGTACCTTGTTGCAAAGCTTTGTTCTAGGCCTACCTTGTTCTAGAGTTGTAATGTATGAGTTTTGGGGGGTGTTGAAAGATCAGTGTTTTAGGGGGGCAATACATCCTGTGCTATGTTTAGAAAATTTCCAATTCAAGCTTCCAGCATTCTATTTTACCAATTTTCTCAATGCATTAGATTTACATGCAAAGTTTGGAGGATGCATGGGAGATGGAGGACAATGAAATGGGCACTTTCAAATTCTTGATTACATTGTTTTCATAATATTCTATTTTAAAAAAACTCGTTCCTTTTCAATAAAAAATGACAGTTTCGGAGATCCAATATTGAGTTCTTCAAATGGGTATTTTCAAACTTTCGAGATTCATAATCTTGGAAAATTTCTAGTTTTAAAAATTTTATCTTTCCTGAAATTTGAAAGTGGAATTGGATACCCATTGGAGAAATGAGTATAGGATTCCATTTTTGTGAAATTCCAACATGTTTTAGGCCTCAATCAAAGTTGGTCAAATGTGGTCAAAACCAAGGCCTACAAATAGACCCAATATCGAGGTTCTAAGTGGGCCATTCTAGACCATTCTAGGAGGTTCTAAGTGGGCCCACTTGTTGATAAGTTGGCATGTACTTTCTATATTTGGTCTTTCATTCTTAGGCTAATTCACACCAGATATTGGAGGGAGTCATTGGGACCACATACATATGCTACTTTTGGATTAGGAAGAAGGTGCATGGGTTGAGAAGGCTTTTGTGGATACCAAAGTTGTCAAACTCAAACTCAACAAAGGCTCCACTAGCTTGGGGCTTAGCAAAACTCGACGACTTGGCAAAACCCAATTCAAGACTTGACAAAACTTGGCAAATAGAAAAAAACTAAAAGTATAGTAAATTTTGTGCAATTTCAAAGCCAAGTCTGGCCTAGTCTGCTCAATCTTAGCGAGTACATTCGGGGCTTGATTCTTCAGCAAGTTTGACCTAGTACTTAAGTCAGTGACGATGCGAGCAGACTCGTGGGAACTTATGAGTCTCCCACAAGTCAAACTACAATGGTAGATACTAAATACATGCATTGAAAAAGGTTGCTTTTGCAGAGTTTCTCCCTTTACTCGTGTTATTTTCACTCAAGGAAGATAGTGATCATTAAGGAGCTTTTTTGGGTGGAATTTTCCCCTTTACACATTATTTTCACACGAGATTGAAGTACATTCATTAAGGAGGGATTCTTTTGTGGACATGCCTTTTTTACATGAACTATTATTGTCAAGGACGAAAGCGCATAGGTTAAAAAAGCCTTAACTTGAGCAAGAGTTGGTTTATTATAATACTTATGATTCTCAAGCTCATACACCTTCTTTGGAGGAGTTTTTATTTGGCTTGTGATGGCTTTATTCCTTTATTGAAAGCTATGATATTATTGTAAACATCTATGCCTTTTCTATAAAGGCAAAAGGGGTAGTGAAGAGAAGAGTAGGACCTTATCACTAAGTACTGACTTTTCTTGAGTTCTTATGTCTTCACACCCCACTTTCTAGTTGGAGTGAGTGTGAGAAATCATAGTTTTTAGTGAGAGGTAGAGGTTGCTCCCTTGTTAATGTGAATTAATCCCTAAACATTTGTGTCAGAAGGTGCTTCAGAAGTGGTTTGATGCCCCCTAGAGTGCTTTGTAGTTGAAGTTAATATCCCCCAATCTTTGCACTACTTGTGGCTTTGGAATAAAGGTAACATCTATTTGGCGGCTATATCTAACTTGTTAAATGTGTTTTTTGCTTTACTTCAATCTTTTGAATTGATTAACATCGGGAATTACTCCCTCTTAGTCAAATTTCTAACTTCGTAGCCATAGAGTTAAAGGCATTGTGATCATAATTCATACTTTTAGTCATTAAACGTGCTTTTTTTAATTTCCAATAGAGTTAAAGGCATTGTGATCATAATTCATACTTTTAGTCATTAAATGTGCTTTTTTTAATTTCCATGCATATCTACAGTTTTAAGGGAAGATTTTTGTGTTCTAACAGTAGATTTACATAGTTCCCAAGGCACATATTCATCCTTGGGTGTAAGTTTGCATTATTGCTTGTTGTTTTGTGCATTTTATTGCAAATTATTGGTCTGATTTTCTATACCACAGCGAATGGTTTTCGCAGTTTGGTAGCGTTCTTTGGTCTCTAGGGCTCATACTTCGTTTCTAGGATGCATAGGGATTCTCCCCTAAGTTTCGCAAGCACTAACTTGAGGTACTGAGAGATTGTACAAGGTGACAGTGCACATTCCCTAGTTACCTTGTGTTACCCCCTCAGTCTAGGGGTAACTAAGGAGATCATGTCTAGAGGCCCACAGACAGTAGACATGGAGTGTCAAGAGTCAGATTGAGCAATTGAGTCCACAGGGTCCCTTCTATTCATGTTCATCACCACTCATCATCGGTAACAGAGCAGCATCCACTACATCGGCTTGGTTCCAAAGGACCGCGGGTCTTGCTCCATGAGGTAACAAGTCTGGTGTTGTTGGATTTTCCTTATTTACAGAGCATTAGTGTTACTAGTGTTCTTTTACTTCATTACCATTAATATATACATCATGTACTGAGCAGTAGCAACATAAACAAGAGACAGAAAAGAACACAAGAGATTTATCCTAGGAAAACCCCAAATAGGGAAAAAACCCAGCAACCTTTCTTAGATAGATTCCGTTCACAAAGCAAGTCCAATCAGATAAACCCTAGCACAAGTGCTAGCTTAACCAGAAATACCACCCCAGTTGCTGCAACAGCACCATACAAAGGTAGCACACCTCCTTAAGGAGTACCGCACAAGAGAGATATACCAAAAGACTGAACAAGAATAAACTGTGCAGTTGCAACTACTGTGTCACCTCCTCTAAACTTGTGCCTTGCTTCTGTGTAGCTGGGAGAGTGTGAATGAGTGAACAAATGAGCTAAGGCGCCTCCTTATTTATAGTCTTCCTGTCCTCCTAGCTGGGCCAACTTCTCTTCTGGGAAGGTGTCTTTTCATTATACTTTATTCTTCTGGGCCAACTTCTCTTCTAGGGTATTTCAACATCTATCCTGGTATCCCCTAGCCTAGGGATAACTAAGGAAATTATGTCTCGAGGCCCACAGGTCCTAGACATGGAGAACCGAGAGCCATATTGACTTGAGCTTGGCCCTGGAGGGCCCATCTTTCTTCTTGAGCGCCTCCATCCTATCAACAGCAACATCCATCCATCGACCTGGTCCTTCAGCAGCAGTGGGTCTTGCTCCATGAGGTAATGAGTCCGAGTATCAAGGTATGTGTCACTCTGATTCTCAAAAGATTTGAATATGTGCATTTAATTCTTTTTGTTTGATGGCATGTGCTTGGACTTTATGCCTTTCGACTTGTCCATACATGGGGGGGATGACAAAATGCCCTAGCAAGTTGGTTCCCTTAGGAGTGAGTTGCCACCGGGTGGGTTCATGAAAGGCCATCATCCATTCCCACCATACGTATCACTTTTCATCATCTCCCCTCTCATCCATCCCCTACATTGGTTCGAGCATTGGGTTTACCAAGCTAGCAAAGGGTTGTACCTTTCCTTGTGGGAAGAAGGGGCTAAAGGCCCAAAGGGTAAAAGTAGTTGGCAAAAGATAAAATCCAAAAGAACAAAACCTTCAGATGCTTCGCCCACGAATCCCTGAGAAAGCAATAAAAGGCTTCTCAGTAAGAAAAAGGAGGGACCCATAAAATAAATAAACTCAAGACCTAGTTGGAGGATAGGGGGTCTCATCACGAGCCAACCTATTAGGTCCATGGGCATGTAGCAGTATGACACTACCATTCAGTTGGTCACCACGCCAGGGTAGTGGCTCTTGGTGGCATAGCCAAGAGAAAGGGGGTCTCATCACGAGCCAACCTTATAATCTCCGTGAAATGCTTGTGGGTAACGTTGTCACCATTGGTCACCACACCAGGGCAGTGTCCCCCAGCTATTCTCTTGAAAGAAAAAGCAATAAGATAAAAATGTAAAAAAGGCATTGAATGGGCTTGGAAACACTTGCATCCATGACAAGGTGCAGCTCACCCTCTTCAGAGGCAACCACAAGTAAGCCATACATTTCCCTGTCATCACTGCACCCATTGCCCAAACATCCCCATACCACCTCATCCACTTACATGACCTAGATTGGTCTTCACCTGGAAACATCCCACATCTAAGGAGAATTAGCCCAATAGGACGTCCCAAAACCCTCTCCAAACCTGGCTTGTAGAATAGTATAATGTCTTTGAGCACTTGTCTGGGAAAGGGGGGTTTAATGCACATGTTTAGATAACTTGATTATTAGATGTGATTGACATTTCTATGATCCCTGTGACTTATGAGCCCATGGAGGGCATACTTGTTGTTGCTGCAGGACCATGCCCGACGGACAGGTACACATGGGGAGATGATTAGCTCGGACCTCCATAGGGCTAAAAGCCCACCAGATGGATGTTGAGACCCCAGCAAGGGGAAGACATATACCAGAGGCTTGCGTCGGAGAGAGAGGAAGACGTTCCAGTAGAGACAACCTAGCAGGCCTGGACCCAAGGGGGTCTTGCCCTCCCACGTGATGTTGGCCCCTGAAGGCCCTTGACGCCATCATTCAGAGCCTTGACGTCACCTAGTTGAGGTGTCCAGCTTGAGGACGGTTTGGGTTGGCACGTGTGGCAGTTCCTGAGGGGTTTTGAGCCCCAACGTTTCACTTGGAGGGATAGCGTTCCAGTAGAGAGGCTAATGTCACCCTAGGAGGGGCATGACATCACCCTAAAAAGATAAAATTAGGGTTTTATTGGATAATTTTGTGTAAAATTGGATTTTCTCATGTAAACTGGCCATGTCGACCTTTTTGACCTAATTTTATAATTAAAGGTCATTTTCATTGTATAAATAAGGGATTTTCCCCTTGTATTTTTTCAGCATTCATTCACTCACAAGTGAGGCCTGAAATTTGCGCCCTTTTCAAGGGTTATTGGCTTAAATTTTAGGTGCACTTCTTAGAGGAGGCTAAATTTGGTGTTTTTTAGCATTTTCTTGGTGAAAGGTCTTCAAATAGGCTAATTGCTAGATTATTCTTGGTGGATGTAAGTGAATTTCTGCAATTCTTCTTTACTTTGAATGGTTATAGTACATTTACTTTGTAGTTTTTCCAAGATTATGATATTGCTAGCTTAAAACCCTAGGAGCTCAAGCACATGTTATTGTCCTTGTCTTAACGACTTTTTCACCTACTAGATTGTGCTAGAAACCCTACCTCTTGAGGCATTGTGCTAGAGCCCTGCCATTGCAGCACTCTAGCATCATTTGCTTCATCAAGCCATTGTTTATTTCAAGCTTGAGCTAAAGAACAAGGAAAATCGCTAGGGTCTAGGGTTACCTACTTCCTAGTAGTCGTTTTCTTTCTAAGGCTTGTTGATTGAGGCCTTGGGTTACCAACACCTCAATCATCATCGTTCTTTATCCTTAGCTCATACATTATCATTTGTTTCCTTCAAGTTTGTTGCTGCAAAGTGACTCCATTAGCCCTAAAAGACACTGATCTAGACCTTGCACTTGATTGATTGATGAAATCAACCCTTAAATATTTTACCTCAAGCAACCTACTAACCTTTCCTAACCCTAGATTAGACTAATTCACTAACCTTCTTGTTGTTGTTACAAAAGTAAGCTCCAGCCAATTATTACAGCAGTAAAAGCTCCTAAAAGCTATTGCAAAAGTTGATTTTTACATTGCCTAATTAGCTTCTGACAAGTGCTAGTATATTGCTATTGTTGGGTTATCATTTTTGGTCATTATGAAGCTTATTTAAGGCATTTATTGTGAAGCTATCATCTTGTATACATTGTTGCTATAAAAATTATGTTTGCTTCATCTTGCATCATCAACTCATTGCTTTTATCGACAAGTCCAAGGTTTTATGAAGCACTAACATCAAATTGTACTTGCAAAAGGTATTGTTTTCTTGTTGCTTTGTTCTGGGCAGGTACACTCAAGCATATCATTACTTCATTTGCTAAAACCTTGGGACTTTCTGATCAGTGTGACTTGTGAGAGGRGATATCTTTTATTRACACTTCTACCTCTGCCTTCTCAAACCCCCAGGTCACCAGAGACGTCTCCCCTGGGCTATCATCCCTAAATAGAAAGAGGTGTCTTATTAAGATGACAGTGATAGGACAACCTCYTGTTACGCCAATTTGCCCTCCTTTAGCCTTTCTCTTTGGGACAAGTACAAATTGCACGATAACATGTCCAATGGATCTCTTGCTTTTGGAATCTTCTATGCATCTAAGAAAGGTCATCTAGGAGGGAAAGATCCTCCCGCAGCTACCAAAACATCAACACTCCCTCTTAGCTAGGGAGGCATCTGGTAGTCCACTGACTACTATGCAATCTGTTAGCAGGAACACAACTGCTACAATGCCTTCAATAACTCGAATCATCAGGCACACGACTACTACAATTCCTTCGATAGCTCGAATCATCGGGCACAATCTTTGCGATCAAGCGGTAGCACACACAGCTACATCAAGCGATCTGGTAATCTCTATGACAATCAGCTAGTAGCACACAGCTACTATAATGTCATCCAATAGATCACAATTGTTGTCAAGTAGTACACAACTACTGTCCAGTGACACACAGTCACTGCTAGTGGAACACATCCACTATAGTAGCACACAGTTACTGTCCGGAGTCACACGGCGTTCACCAGTGGAACATCCACCGAAGTAGCACACAGCTATTGTCCGGAGTCACGTGGACTCTGTCAATGGAACACATCCACCGTAGTAGCACATAGCTACTGTCCGGAGTCACACAGCCTCCGCTAGTGGAACACATCCACCGAAGTAGCACACAGCTATTGTCTGGAGTCACACAGCCTCCGTCGGTGAAACACATCCACCGAAGTAGCACACATCTATTGTTCGGAGACACACAACCTCCGCCAGTGGAACACATCCACTGAAGTAGTACACAGCTACTATCCGGAGACACACAACCTCCGCCAGTGGAACACATCCACTGAAGTAGTACACAGCTATTGTCTGGAGACACACAGCCTCCGCCAATGGAACACATCCACCGAAGTAGCACACAGCTACTGTCCGGAGACACACAGTCTCCGCCATAGTCTTACAACTATGTGTGTGATGTTTCTTCGCTCAACAAGTCCGACAGTGCATTACCCCCTCAGTCACCTCGCATGACTGATCCAGGGAACCCTCGACTAGAGACTGTCTAAATAGTTGCCTCCTGCAACCGTCATCATAGCTCCTTCTCAAAGCTATCACCTGTGACCTGCCCCAAAACAACAGACAAGACCAACATTTCCATGGTAACCTCCATGGAATGGTTAGTAATCAAGAACATCTCCTAGAGGAGATCAATTTCTTCTTGCAGACAAGTATATCATTAATAATGAACAATGAGCATTTTCTTAATGGTAATCGTACCAAAAGTATTCAGGTGTACCTAAACATTTGATAGCAATAGCAAATAATAAAGCTATAAAGATTGTTATCCTAGGTACAATACTTTCTTAAGCAACAACAATATAAAATATCAAGCCTGATATGCAAACCTGGAGTCTGGTGTTGTTGTCCTGCTTGAGTTTCCTTCTATCGTTCATATGTATGGAAACACCATTTTCTAAAAGACAAATTCCTCATCCTTTGATGCCTTTGAGTGCTCTTCAGCATCTGCTGCATGTGCATGGTGTTTCTTCTTCTCCTTTTCATTTCTATCTGGACATTGAAAGGCATAATGTACCAGCTTCTGGCAACTGTAGCATCTGACCTTTGACACATCCTTCTTGTAACGAGGTCTCTTAGACTTCTTCGGCCTGCCTTCTTCCCTTATCTTTCTCTTCTTCACTTGGGAAGCAAGTGCTTGATTTTCCTCATTAGTCTTTTGTGTCTTGGATATCAGCCAAGATTCCTCTTGAGTGCAATCTGACCATAACTTGTCAAACTTGGGCAATCTCCTTCTTGCTCAAATTCCTTGGACAAATGGGTCCCATGAGGGAGGGAATCCATTGAGTGTGGTGGTCGCAAGTTCAATGTCTTCTACTGGATCTCCAATAGCTACTAACTGATCCTTGATCTGCGAGATCCTTGTAAATAAGTTGGTTATCGTCTTTGACTTGTTTAAAGTCACATTTATGAGTTGATGTCGTAGGGTAAGCTTCCGACTGGTGTTCTTGCTTTCATAGAGTCTGGTTAGGGAATCAAACATTTCATTTGCAGTCTTTAGTTCTGATACATTGGGTATCAGGTGATCCTTGATTGAGTCTGTCAAAATCCTCTTGGCCTTGACCTCATTCTTCTTGAACTTTGTCTTTGCTTCTTCATCTTCGGGTTCTGGAAGCATCTTCTTGACGTGATCCAATAATTCATTCTCTTCTATAATGAGTCGTATTCTATGCTTCCAGGATCTGAAGTTATCTGCTCCATCCAATCTATCCTCAACTCTCATACCGGTTGACATTTTCGCCGATACAAACCATAGCACTGAAAAACCTCGATTTTTCAAACTTCACCAAACTGCACACTGAGGATTTCAAGGGGTGCACTAGGTTAGGGTGCACTGCTCTGTGAAGGAATTATTCCCAACGCCTTTGGGATAGTGCTCAACGAGCTTGACAAAGTATTGCAGTTGCAAGGTGCTGCAAGATGTCGTTGTAGCGATCTTCCTTCCAATGGTCAAACTATTCTAAAGGTAACCAGCTCGGATACCATGTTGGATTTTCCTTATTTACAAAGCATTAGTGTTACTAGTGTTCTTTTACTTCCTTACCATTAACATATACATCATGTACTGAGCAGTAGCAACATAAACAAGAGACAGAAAAGAATACAAGAGATTTATCCTGGGAAAACCCCAAATGGGGGAAAAACCCAGCAACCTTTCTTAGATAGATTCTATTCACAAAGCAAGTCCAATCAGATAAACCCTAGCACAAGTGCTAGCTTAACCGGAAATACCACCCCAGTTGCAACAGCACCACCATACAAAGGTAGCACACCTCCTCAAGAAGTAGCGCACAAGAGAGAGATACCAAAAGACTAAACAAGAATAAATTGTGCAACTACAGCTACTGCTTCACCTCCTCTGAACTTGCGCCTTGCTTCTATGTAGTTGGGAGAGTGTGAGTGAGTGAACAAATGAGCTAAGGCGCCTCCTTATTTAAAGTCTTACTGTCCTTCTAGTTGGCCAACTTCTCCTCTAGGAAGGTGTCTTTTCATTATACTTTATTCTTCTGAGCCGACTTCTCTTCTAGGGTATTTAAACATTGTCCAATGGATCTCTTGCTTCCAGAATCTTCTCTGCATCTAAGAAAGGTCATCTAGGAGGGAAAGATCCTCCCGCAGCTACCAAAACATCAACAGGTGTCATGGTAAGTGTCACTTTAATATTTGAAGCATTTGAACATGTTGCAAAGAATCCTTTCTTAATTATGAAACATTTGCCTGGAAATTATACCTTTTACCTAATTTCACCTTTGTGGTTGTCATTGCGTCCTAGCAAGTTGGTCACCCTCGAGAAAGGGTTGCTACTAGGTAGTCCCTTGAAGGGTCATCATACCATTCCCATCCATACTTACCACCTTCCATCCTTTTTCCCCTTCGTTCCCTCATCTTCTAGGTTTCTGAGTCCATTGACCCAAGAAGGGATTGTACCTCATTTCATGGGAAGAAGGGGCTAGAGGCCCAGAGGTGTTGTAGCTAGAAAAAGATAAAAGTCGATATTATCCTTCTAGATGCTCGCCCCCAGGTCTTGTAACAATAAAACGCTTCTCCAAAAAATGAAGGACCTGCCAAAGAAATCACATAATTAATAAATGTCCTGCTTGTTGAGGAAATGCATTTTGTGGTGTCCCTTACTTTCCATTGCATATGGCACTCTGTGTGTTTCTAGCTTCAAGTGGCATTATGGAACTCTTTACTTTCCACTGCACATAGTACCCAATGTTTTGGACCTCAATCAATTAATGGCAATAAAAGCGCTTGGAAAAATGTTGCATTACGAACGAAGGACAACATACCCTCTACAAAGGCACCCGTAAATGAGACAATACGAACCCTTGTATGTTAAGAACCTCGTGCCTAGAAGTCTTGCCCCAAATCCACCTCACACTCACTACATGATTTAGATAGTTTCTCCTTGGGAAACACCTTGACTTGGGGATTAGCTAACCCAATAGAGCACCTTGACACCCCTCCCATACTTAAATTTCGCAAATTTTATAAGGTCTTTGAGCATTTGTTTAATTTGAAAAGGGGTGTTTAATCCACATGTTTGGGTGGTTCTCTTATTAGATGTGGCTTACTTGGCATGATTCATATGACTTGTGGACCCTTGGAAGGTGTACTTGTTTGTCTTTGCAAGACCTTGCCCATAGGATGGATACTACCCCACGTTTGGGGCACCATTTGATGATGAGCGTTTTGCATGGAAGATGAAGGATGTTGCCTTTGGAGGCATCTTGGCATGGCTAAAGGATGAGGCTCCACCCTTCTCCACTTGAACATTGGCCTTTGGAGGCCTAGACGTCACCCTCCTAGCCCATGACATCAACTAGGGGCTAGGGTTTGATGGATTGATAGAGGAGGCATGTACCATGGACCCCGGCACTTGAGAGAGGGACATATGGCATTTGGAGGCCCAACATTCCACTTGTTCAGCCTTGATGTCTCTCTCATGAGCCTAGCATCACCCTACTAGGGCATGATGTCACCCTCTTTAGGGTTTTATTTTATGTAAAATTTATTTTTGTAAATTGAAAGGGCAAATTAAAGAAGTCATCCCTCTTGTGAAAAGACATGACTTTTCGTAGGAATCTTTTGATGGCTAGGATTTCCCATATAAATAATGCTAGCCAAGACTCATTTTATCATGACGTTCTTCTCACACAAGTGAGAGACAACTCTGAAATTTTCACCCTATTGGGGTTATTGGCTCTTTTTACTCATGCACTATCTCTTGGAGGACAAGTGTGGAAGTCTCTTTGATGATTTTTGGATGGATTTTCTGCAATTAGGGTTTACTCTTGTCATATCTTGGTGAAGTAAGTAAATTTCTGCAATTTCATTTCATTTCATTGAATGTTTATGGTAAATTTTACTTGTTCATATTGAAGATTTTGCTTGGTAAAACCCTAAGAGATGGGTTGGAGGATACATCAGATGGATGTAAAAACCGCATTTCTGAATGGCTTTATTGAGGAGGTGTACATAGAGTAGTTGTAGGGGTTTGAGGTTTTGGAGAGAGATTCTCATGTGTGCCCTCTGAGTAAGGAACT